>VZSV01000129.1:194925-207071 GCA_013398735.1 Nothocercus julius | reverse complement strand
TCCTTCCTTCCTTCCTTCCTTCCTTCCTTCTTCCCTCTTTCAGACAGCACTTAACCCAATAACCTTCTTCATTATATGACTTTTCCTCAAGCCTTGCTCCTGATATGATTCCTTCTAGTCTTTGTGATTTTCTCAAGTCTGACACAGTGCAGATAAAGAGGGAGGTAGGGAAGAGGCTAACTTGGGCCCTGAGAAATCAAACTGACCAGATCCTCACTAGCATTGAAGAAAATAATTCCCTTCAAAATCAGTACTGAAATGCCATTGAGGAATCAAAGCAACATACAGGAGTGAGAGCAAAAATGCATATAGCTGGGAGCAACTATCCTGACTGCATATACCATGGTGCCCCCATATAAGATTGCAAGTCATGAGGAAATTAATTGAAGTACACAGAGTAGTACAACCATAAGGTGTTGGTAAAGAGTCAGGCCCAATAAAAGTATGCTGACACTCACAATTATCAAAATACTCTTCGCTAGCCTGTTTCTTGCCTTTCTTATTTTTTGTCTTTTCCTTTTCATGCTTAATTTCATTTCACAGACTTCCTAGCACTATGATTATTATTGTTGCTATTATTATTATTGTTATTATTTTTTCTGTTGCTTTGTGGGCTGAGAGTTGCAGATCTCAAGAATAAAGCAGATGTCAGCAGCTCCAGAAGATCTTATTCTATTACACAGCAGAACAAATGAGTATGTCAAGGAAGGGCTCTTCAATCTAACAAGAAAACAGTATAAACAGACACAAAATAAATAAATAAAGAAACCCTGCAGGGACAGGCAGGCTAGTTCTGATTAGATATTATGCTAACATGATGCCTACTTTCTACACTAACAGTGTTTTAATACATTTAAATGATACTGGGGAAATAAGTCATGAAATAGGAGAAGAAGCCTTCATGTCAGAAACGATTAAGATTATCCAAGGGGGCCAGACTGCCGCTCTCATGAAAACGCATCTCACAGTGTGGGATTATGAATGTAGCCCAAACAGGATTTACATAGTTCACCCAATGCTATCTCATCACATTTGCCAACAATTGTTTTTCCTGGCTGCCTGAAGCTGGCTAACTGGATAGAAATGCCAACATCTACACCATGCTGAGGCACTAGCTACTGGCTGGCTGGCTTCAGGGTGCCCCGTGTAAGTTATGGAAGGGGCTGGGTAGGCATTTGGGCAACGGAGAGTGAGAGTGAGCAGACCTGGGATCCTGGGCCCAGCCTGCCCTAGTTAGGGCCACGTTTTATGCTTCCAGAGTTGTCGTGTCTCACTCAAGGAGACACCCACCTCCCACTTTCCTGAAGAGGGGCCAGTACCCCAAGCTTCCTGTGGTTCTGCCCTGTGGAGCAGCTAAGCAGCCTGAGCTGGGACCTGCTGATGTTTGTTTTTGGTGGGAGAAAGGCTGCAGGCCTGGTTTCCGTCAAGGTCCAGGGCTTTGAAGAGCCACACCATCTTCAGATGGCAGTCCAGCCCCATCGTGCTCCTTTCTCCCACCCAAGCCCATTTCCTTCCCTATCACACAGCCTTCAAGGAAAGGGAAAAAAAAAAAAAAAAAAAAAAGCAGATTTTCAAGAACAGCATAATGTCTTTGGACAAATTTACAGATTTCTATCTGCCTTGTGTTCTCCAGTTGCTGCTGCAAAAGGCCCTTAGCACTTGTGATCACCAACTCTCCCTTGGCACTGTCCTGTTTAGAGCTTTGCTAACATCACTATCCTGGCTCAGCTTCATCTTGGATCTCACCATCTTGCTGCTTTAAGTACTCCTTGTACTTTCAGTTGCATCTCATATTTCTTTTCTTTTCCTCTCACTCTGTGCAACACAGTTGTGTGTTGTTGAGTGTCAACAGCATTCAGGCCCTAAGCCACTGCTTTCCAACTACAGGCAACATATTTTTTTAGGCTGAGGCTCAACGAATTCTTCAGTAAAGCTGAGGTCTTCTGTGATACACCTTTCTAGGGCAAGGCCGCTACTCACAGTCTTAGAGTGTTCTCCCTCCAAACTTAGCAAGAAAAGAGAAAAACAAATCTTGCCTGCCTCAGTCCACAGACACAGTAAAACATATCCGTCTTGTTTCATACGCTCCTCTGCTTCCCAGCTTCTTCCTCATACTCCCCCATCCCACAGACATGAGCATCTCTACTCTCAAAGGACTTCCATAAAAAGCCTGAATACGCCTGTCTCAAGCTTCATGCAAGGATGTTAATTCTGCTTGTGAAATTATGGCCTTGGGAGACCCTCCATCCCCTGGGTCTTTGCAGTCCCTGTAAACGGCCATTTATTAGCTGTAGCTCATAATTTCCTCACTCCTGTGACCCATCCTGTAATTTTCCTTGAGATGACAAGCTACAAATGAAAAGTGTACTCATTTTTCAGCAATAGTGTATAAAATATGGACATGGGCATGAAATTCTGAATCCATCAAAAGAGTAAAGACTTTTCCTGTTCGAACCTAAGACTCTAAGGACCTGGGGCAGGGCTGAGGCCTTCATATTCTGCCAGCTGCAGTCTGCTTAGGCACACAGCAATGACACTGATCCCAATTACCAGTAACTTGATTTACCCAGGTACAAGGGCTCTGACAGATGAGCTTTGATGAACCTTGCAGCAGTAGTTTAAGAACGTCCTGGTGACCCTCCTCTCATTACTCCCTTTGCAGATTCGGCAGATGGGAGCATGTGTCCTCCCATGGCTGTTCCACAGCAGACTGGTGCATTAGCTTAAAAGCTCTGCGACACCAGATGATGAACTGGAGCTGCTGAGACTTTCTGTCACAGGGGCAATAACTTGTGGCTGATGGACGAGGCAGACAGCTGGATATGAAAGTAGCCTAAACTGCCACAAAAAGACTTGCCAGCTCATCTGTCAACCCTAAGTGAGCAGTGAATCAAGCTGCATTAGCCTCTGTTCAATACTGCAGAGCTGTAGTTGTCAAGAAGACAATACTCTGTACACACAAGCGTGCAACTCACAATTCAGTGTCCACATTTTGAGACTATGGAGAAAATGAGCCATGAGGAGAGACTATATACGGAAAAAATATATATATATATATATCAAGAAGAGAACTCAAGATGGCCTGTCATACAATCTCTTTTTTTCTTCAAACCTATACTCTGTACGCAAACTGTGGTTGGTAGCAAACTAGAGTCATTAGCGTAAAACCAGCTTAGAGGTTAGATTCTGTTGAGTTGAAGGCCCAATGCTACGTAAATGCCTCTACAGAGACTTTGGCTACCCCTAGTCTGTGTGTGAAATGTTTCAGAGATGTTTCCCAGGCATTGGGGCCAGTGAACAAGAGCATCAGAAGGCCCGGAGGTATACTGACATCATAAAATAACTGCTTCTTGGAGTGATGAGCACAGCCTCATCAGGGATAAGAAAGGCAGTTGAGACAGAGCTATAGGGAATTGAACATTTGACTGTAATTTACAGCAAGGGAAACATCCTTCTGCCCCACAGCCTTCAACATCAGACATTCGTCATCACCTGGAAATGCACAGACATAGGTCTATGCTATCCATAGTCTATCGTATGTCTCCTCAGAGACATAGGAATTGCACACACCTTCAAACTTCTCTGCATCTAATGCCCTCCAGTCATATTTTCAGATTCATCTGAAAGCAAGGAGAGCTAGAAACCTTTTTTTTTTTTAAAAAAAAAAAAGGGAAGGTTATAATTCTACATAATCATGACTCCAGAAGAAAAAATCCTAACCAGATGTAATTCTTATCCCAATTCTTATAACCATACAGCTCACTGGAGTCAGTACAAAGCCAATTATAATTCATCCACAATACACAAGTGGAAAGAAATTGGTCAGTCTGCACCTCTGAATGCTCCACATACTAGCAATATGCTTGCTGCTAATCCCAGGCATTAAAGTTGCTTGAATTTTCAGTGTGCTATTTCATTATTGTTCAGTAAATTTTAGTCTCCTGTTTACAAGGGCAGCATAGGAACTGAGAATGGAGCATGCAATAAGGCAATGGAGGCAAGGGAGGGATTTACTTGGACCTTCCTTTGCACTAATGCATTTCAGGTTGGTCCTCATTAACACCAGCCTGATCTTCCCTGGCAGCATTCATAGAATCATAGAACCATTCTGGTTGGAAAAGACCTTCAGGATCATCAAGTCCAACCATAAACCCATCACCACCCTGCCTGCTAAACCATGTCCCTGAGTGCTTCATCTACACGTTTCTTGAACACTGCCAGGGACGGGGACTCCACCACTTCCCTGAGCAGCCTGTTCCGAGGCTTCACCACTCTTTCCGTGGAGAAATTCTTCCTAATGTCTAACCTGAACCTCCCCTGGCGCAACTTGAGGCCATTTCCTCTTGTTGTATCAGTAGTTATTTTGGAGAAGAGAGTGACCCTCGGCTCCCTGCAACCTCCTTTCAGGTAGTTGTAGAGAGTATTGAGGTCTCCCCTGAACGTCCTCCTCTCCAGACTAAATAACCCCAAATCCCTCAGCTGCTGCTCATAAGGCCTGTGCTCCAGCCCCTTCACCAGCTTCATAGCCCTTCTTTTGGCACACTTCAGGGCTTTAATGTCTTTCTTGTAGTGAGGGCCCCTAAACTGAACACAGTATTAGAGATGCGGCCTCACCAGCCACAGGTCTCAAGGATATCTAGCTCGCCTCACACCACCCTCTTCTGTAATAGGCTCAGGTCCTCTCACTTTCCTGAGGACAAAGCTGAATTGTAAAGAGGTGAAATTACTTGAGACCTTTCTGACTCAGTAGCTAGCCCAGGTTTAGAAGTGAGAAGTCCTGACTTCCTGTTCGCCCCGTATCAACATCAACCATCTCTGGACCTTATATCCAAGCATAAAACTATGGGAAAGGAAGACTGAACACGCAGACTATTTGGGCAGCTGACCATGGCAAGTGTGAAAAGAGAGCAATCCATGTCATAGCAGAAATTAGCATTTCACATTCATCACTTTATGAATCTGTGGTGTGTCTACATCTTGAACATGCATTCTGGACATGGATATCATGGATATGCTAAGAGACCTATAAAAACAGGACAAGTGGAAAAGCTAAAGCAAGGAAGAGGAGAGAGGGAATGGCTGCTCAGTGTTCCTCCAAACCAAGAAGCAGAAGCAAATGAAATGACAGTGTATTCAAAAAAAGCAAAAGGAAGAGTGTGTGTGTATATAAGTTCAAAAAAAAAGATTAAACAAATTCATGGAAGACAAATCTTCAGAGACTGTTAAACCTCCCCCCAAAAAAAACATTTCTGAACCAGGAAATCACCAAGTCACTCTTTGCTGGAAGATAAGATACCATGCTGCTACTACTATCACTCACCTTGCTCTCATCCTTCTGCAAGCCTCTGTTATTACCGAGGGTCAGCATGGGGCAAGAGAGACCTCTGGCCCACCACACCCCCACTCAGATGGCTTCAGGTTACCCACTCACCACACTTCCTCCCATCTGTCTGATTAAACTGCTAGCAGGCAGCTTTTACCTGGCTATATAGCTCACATGCATTGTGAAGTAACCCTTAAAATGCCATTTATGACTCTCTTGTTGCTAGGTGCCCATTGTGTCATGTGTGCAAACATGCTCTTAAACCTTGACCCTTGTTGTATACATCCTGTTTTCAGGTTGAAAATTGGACATTTCTATGAGCATCTTCCGCAGGGCTGACTGCATCCACCTGTGAAGTATCTGGTGCTGTCCATGGCTGGGGAAATAACACCAAACTGGACAGGGCACCTGGGGGGCCCAGAGGGACAGTCCTTGTGCTGCATGTATTGCAGGACAGGTTTTTTCTTCTCTGATCGACTGGCTTAAGCTAAATATGATCAATGCTTTGTGGTTGTTTTTATACAAGTTCTACTTCCTTAAAGTGAAGATGAAGGAAGGAAATGGGGAAATAAAGGGGCGGAGGGGAGCAGGGGTGCAACATGAATGGAGGGAAAGATAGCTGCTTATAGAACACAGGAGGATTCAAAACCTCTTTTTTCATCTTTTTTTTTTTTCTTCACAAGAAAGAGCATCCCACATGACTACACACACAGACATCAGATTTAAAAATAGCCAAGTTCCACCTTGGCTGTGGAGGAGTGTAAGACAGAAGACAGATGTGGTGGCTGCCTGCTAGACTTGTCGTCCACGGTTTCATTTTCTCATCCTGTCAGCCAGCAGTTGCACACACATGCACAGGTGAGGTCCTGGGTGATCAGGCAGGTTGTATCTGCCTCCCCAATTCCCCAATTGCTTCACCCTAGCCTTGTTTGGTTTAATATACCAGGTTTGTATCGAAATCACCATGTTCCCCTTATTTGTCCTGTTTAATTAAATATATATATATATATATAATTTTCATTTGTGTGTGTTTGTGACCTGTCAGTGCTTTGCTAAAGTTCACATTCACATCCGTTTTCCTAGCTTATTTTGTTAGCTGCTGCAGGACCTGCTCCACACAGCCATTTCCTATGACTCCAAACTACTTAACAAATGTGATGGCATGTGCTCATCTATTTGTGTGCTTCAAAGGAGCCAGGTCTTGGTCTTGCTACCAATTTCCCACTGCTTGAGCAGTAGGAGATCCCTGCTCTTTTTTCATAACTATCTATATTCTACCCATTATTTATGATTTCAGTCAAGCGTATTCATTGAAAACACATGGCACTACTGCCCACATATTCAACACTACTCTTCATGTATTCATGAGCAGTAAAAGCCACAGTGATCTTGCCTAATTTGTTAGCAAAGATGTTTACAAACATGTCTGTACGCAATTTGCCTAAATTGCAGGGCTTTCAGTAATAAGCTGTAGAAAGTCTTGCTATGGGAAACTGTGGATGCTAAAGGGTCGTATGGATTCAAAAACACCCAACTTGACTAAATAGAAGAAAAGCTCATTCCATGCTCTTAACTGAGGCTGATGGGATCACTGTAGGTTGGTGCTGTTTGCACAGATTTCCCAGGCATCTGCCTTTGGTCACTGCCAGAAACAGGATACCTTTGGTCTAGCCCACTGTGGCCTGTCTTGTGTGTTTATATATATTTCTTGTGACTTTAGTGTGGTATGATTCATAATATCTTGGTCCCAAGAGCATCCAGGCTGCATTAGGATCTTATAGATATGTACTTTGTACTCTACATACTGAGCTTGGCGTGATAATTATCTCATTACTGAGCTATGATTGCAAACAGAAAGACTTGGAAATATCCCAGACCAGAATCACCTTAAAATTGAAGCTGGTTTAGTCTCTTTTGCATAATAAGAAGGTATTCAAAACTTTTCAGCTCAGCAAAAAGAAGGCTACAGAAGAAGGCTACTAAAGAATTGTGACCTAGAAAGGACCGGCAGATATCTAGGTTTCCTCAGATGTGCCTTCATTCGGCTGTAAATGTTTGCCCAGGTGCAATTTTCCCATTTCTCCAAATTCTTCAGATGCCTGACCAGAACAGCCATAATACCTGTAGCTATGCTCTGCATATCCAGAAAATCCAAGATAGTAATTGGTGCACCCAGGGAAGTCATATGTACAGCACACATGCATACACCTGCTTACAAAATCCCTTCCTAAACCTGATAATATGGTAATGGACAGCTCTTAATCTAACAGACTAAGATATAACAAAACGCTGTGGATGGATGCTGCAGGCACACGTACTCATATTCCACAGATTTCAACATTGCGGAAAACTGGCTGGCAGAGAAACTTACTGAAAATCATGGTGGATCTTCAGCCACCACCAACATTTAGACCAAGAGGGGATATTGTTTCCAAAAGATGTGCACACATTCATGCAGAAACCAAACTGGGAAGTCCTGTGGCCGTTGACCGGCAGTGGTCCCTTCTGCCCGCAAAAGCTCTGCATCATCCTCCATGTCCTGATACACCCTGCCCTCAAGATAGCTGTGAATATTAACTAACACTGCAAGGATGATCTTCGGAGATGTCAAAAACAACAGTGAAGGGTCTTTAACATTGCAGTAACAGCACTTGGCTCTTTAGAGTAACAGCTGGAGGTTGGTCTTAGTGTCACAGCTGGTCTAGTCCAGCAGGTAAAGGGAAGGCCTGGAACCAAAATAGATACCAATGGACATTAGCCAAAGGCTGGAAGTAGAGGCAAAGAAAAAGATTTTGTCCAAAAGCCACAGATTTCTACCATTTACTATCCTGGAGACAACTGGTTGAAACAGAGACAGTCACACTCGCACTTGCGATGGACCAGCTGGGAAGCCTGTCTGTTCAGCACGAGTGGGCAGACCCCAGCCAGCGAGGCCTTGCATCCAGATCTGGCAGCTCCCATTACTCTGTTTGTAGCTGAGAAGGAAAGCTATGTTCCTTTTTCCATTCCACAATTCAAGGCTGCCCCTGCCAGCAGCCTCAAAGCTCCCAACTAGTTATTAAAACAGCCTCAATCCCACTGCCTAGGCAAAGCCAAAAATGAGTGGTAGAAAACAAAAAATATCACCCAAATGTCCAAGGAAACAACAAGCAGAGCCACTGAACTATATCCAGTGCAGATTTTTCAAAAGGACAAGGCTTTCCATGGCTCAGTGTTCTAATTTGTTTGACCATTTATTTTCAAGGAACACATCCAAGAGTGACAAGCTCCATTTATTTCAATGGGCAGCATATGCCAGCAACTCGAATGGCGTATGCTATAAAAGAGAATGAATGTTCTCAAGCGTTCTAGAAAGCCGTCCTTTCGCAGACAGAGGACGTGGCGGTAATGGAAGTATAGCTCTGCTCTGACAAGCAGCTCCATAAAAGTGGCATTGTGGCTTCCCAGGTCTGATGTCGCTCCATGGCGGCCCTAAGAGATTTCTTCAGATTGCAAATGAAAAATGGTTGTCCTAAAACAATACCCAGTGCTGGAGAGTTCTTTCATCCTTCTATTTTCCTGGGCCAGAATGACATTTCCACGGGACAGATGTCTAAGTTGTAATGACTGTACCCTTGTAGTAAACTTCTAGTGGTTACAGGCCAACTCAGGACGATTCTCATGAGCGACATTACCTTCAAATTGTGACATGAAATGAGCCTGAGATGTTCATAAAAGTGATATCCCATTTCCATAAAACAGCATGACATGGCAGCGGTGTTTTTAGTCTTGCCCCTTCTGACCACATCCTGAAGAAAGTCCTGTTCTGAGTCTCGCCTTCCCAAAAAGCAATCCCACTGATACCCTGGAGAACCCTGGGTTAACAGCCTCTTGCAGACTCACCACTGTCTATCACTTGAAAGTTTTTGGTGGCCTGAGACATGTTATTGATGGCCTGTAAGTGCTATCGCAGTGGACAGCTTTTATTCATGATGATTAATGAATTAACTAAGATTCATTCCATGCTAAGGCTTATTTAGTGAGCAGTCGAGGTTTTAAGTTTTTCTAGCATGCCAAAGAGCCCCGGAATAAAATAGAGTGATTTTCTTCTTGCTTTTCAGTGAGATGGTCCCTACAAAAGTGGAGTGTGTTTCTGCCGATGCTGAATCTCTCTTTGGCCACCTTTCCTTCTCATTACACACAGGAGGTCATGGACACCAGGAGGTGGATGGGTGTTGTGTGAGCTGCAATGGCATCTGCAGAAATTCAGGTCCACTTCTCCTGTGCCCCCATCCCTCAGGGCAACGTCTCAAGACTACTAAGTAAAGTGCAAGAGACGCTCTGACAGCTCACTTTTGTAATCCCAAATGCAATCCAAGATTATAATCCCCAAATGTAATCCCAGGTTCTCCTCCAAGATACATCTGCCCACTTGTGTTTCCAGGGTCACTGTAGTGATTCTGGCCTCTGTTATGACTGCAGCCACAGAGTTCCCCGTAGCCTCCCTGGTGCAAACTGCAGAGTCCTGTTCACACTTGCCACCCATCAGGTTAGCTGTGAGTTGAGCAGAATGGAGGAGTGTCACAGTAATTTACATCTGAATCTTTCTGGCAGGATAGGTGAGATTTTGTTCACTTCTCTTCCCAATGGCAGAGAAAATTACCTAGTCCCTGCCTTTACGAGCAAAAGCACCTACCTGAGGATTCTGCATCAAGGAGGGCTGGCACCAGGATAACTCCCCTTTCCATGGAGAGCAGACACCTCACAGTAATACCTGCCTCCTTCCCTCAAACTTGTCAGGAGGCTTTCTGCAAGTTACGAACACACCTGTTGGGATCCCCTGAGCAGGTGGGTTGAGGGGAGATGCATTTCAGGCTCTCCAAAACAGAAGCTGTGCTGGGTTTCTGTTGTCTGCCTACTAAAATAGGCCTTGAAAAGCAGGTCCTGTGGCACTCAACATCACCTAGCCAAGCAACTTCGTCGTCCTTCTGCAGCCAGAAACCATGTTAGATATCTGTAGATCCAGTGCTGGTATATGGAGTCAAAGCCCCTAAACAGACACAGGATCCTTCTGCCTTGGAGATCTGTTGTAGGTGGGGGAAGGGAGAAAAAAAATCCCAAATTTCCCTGGAAGAAATGCTCGTGAGAGCCCTCTTGTAGAGATTTCCTCTTCTAATTGAATGGTCCTGTTTCAGTTGCCCTGCTGGACTCCATAGTCCTTGCCTTGGTATCTATCACTTTTTTAAAAATCCACAAATACCAAAATTACTGAAGCATGTTACTCATTAATAATAAATACTTACAAGAGCAGAACCTCTCCCAATTCAGAGAGCTCCCAACCCATTGCACATGCTACTGGGTGAATAGCGAGCATCCCTGCAAGTGTTTTCCTACTATCTCTCCCTCACTCCATCTCTCTCGCTGCTGGGATCCAGGGAGAGAAACAGCTCCAGGGAGACCAGGCACCCAGTGAGCAGCCTGGTGAGCTCAGCTCCAGGCAGACGACTGCACCTCTCCCTATGCGGGGGGTCCAGAGGGATCCCTTCCACACCGGTTCCTGGCACAGAAGATTTCCCAGGGAGGAAGACTGTGTTATGCTGAGAAAAGTGTTTAGAGCCCCTACTTGATGGGTTCAGCTTGGAAGGAGAGGGGGAAAAGGCAGGGATCAAACCTGGGAAGGGGCTGTGGGCTAGGAGGGGACTGTGTCTAGGTGGCTGGCAAGTGCCACTTCACTGCCAAGTCCCTCCTGGCTCCCGCGCAAAGGGACCTGGCTCCATCCATTCCCTGGTGAGCAGGAAAGGTGCAGAGCCGCAGCTCCCCGTGTGGGGTCCGTGTGCCGGGCCAGGGTCTCAGAGGGACCCATGGGGGCCTCTCTGCCCCTCTGCTCCGGCTCTGGCAGGGCTGTGCCTGCCATGCACTGCGGGGGGACGTGGGGACCACAAAAACAAATGCACTAGGAAAACAGCCCAGCGATTCTCCACATGTTCAGCATACATGATGCAAATTGATGTTTAAAGCGTATTTATTAGCTTGCATGCAAAATGCCAGCGGTGTTTTTCTAGATCAGTGGGTATCCAATTTTTTTTTTTTTTTTTGGGTGAGGGGGAGGGCAAAGCAGGGAGGCAAGCACGGCTAGCGACTGTATATCCAGAGGCTAGGGTTTATATCATGGGCTGCTCTCGACTGTTATAATTTGTGGCACAGATTCAGCGAGAATCTGATCTGCTGAAAATATTTGGGCTGTGAAAACTCCCACACTGTGACAGATGTCAAGTCCAATTAAGTGACTCGTGTCCAGGTTTCTGTCCAATAGGATTTCCCATTAAATATCAATTTAAGAGGGGGGGTAAAAATACCATCCCCTTTTCTCTGAGCCTTCATCTCTTCCAACCATCTCCAGCCTGAACCCTTTGCTACCAGGAGAGGATCCGCACGCAGCTCCCGCTCTCTCCATCCGTTCGTCTCTGTCGCGCCACCTTCCACTCCTCTCCTTGGCTTCACTGCCACTACGGGAGGGGTGGCGGGCAGGAGCTACACTTTCCTTTTGCACCTTTTTCCCGCACCGACGTTATCTCTAGCAGCCTTTCCAAGCCCGTGGCAAGATTTTTTTTTTTTCCTCGTTCGTTTCGGTTTGGTTTTTGTTTTTAACCTGGTCGTTGCTTTCTTTATCCTCACCCTCGAGATGCAGGAGGAGTTGGGAAGCTCAGGGG
Source organism: Nothocercus julius (assembly GCA_013398735.1). Lineage (NCBI taxonomy): Eukaryota > Metazoa > Chordata > Aves > Tinamiformes > Tinamidae > Nothocercus > Nothocercus julius. The sequence continues at coordinate 195,059 of VZSV01000129.1, read as the reverse complement.
CGGATGGGGCTCGCGCTCATCCTTTTGCCCCCTCTCACCAGCTCTTGAAGCATCAGAAGAGAAACTAAGCCAAACATTTATTCCCTGGCGGCGTCTCCGCCGGACCAGTGAATTAAAAAAAAAAAAAAAAAAAA
>VZSV01000129.1:179731-191049 GCA_013398735.1 Nothocercus julius | reverse complement strand
AAAAAAAAAACACATCTGCTATCCAAAGATTTTAGTCTTTTTCAGGGTTTTTTTGTGTGTCTCTGTTGCTTTATATAATGCAATATTTTGTAGTGAAAATAGATAAATCTGGTTTCTATCTGATGCGTTTTTCATATCTCTCATGAATGGTGAGCTGTTTTGCATATAAATAAAAGTATCAAATAAAAGCTGTTTTTCCTAATTATTTTTCCCTGTTGGTCTTTCTATAAGATGGAGATCAGGCAGAAGGGGTAGCCGGGATTACGAATAAGAATTCTCAAGCCTTCCCAAGTCATGTGTGGGAAAGCTTCAACAGGTTCCACGTTTCCTCCTGGCGCGCCCTTGCAGTGCCCCCTGCACAGCTCCACATCCCCGGCTCGTCTCAGCTGCGCGCGCTGCCCGAAGGCGGGAGTGACCCAGCTCCGCTGCTTTCGCTTTTCCCCTGCCACGCGACCGGCGTCCAGTTGCACATTTCAATGCCCAGGCTGTAAAATCAAGTCTGATGCTCAGAAGCACCTGTTTTGGCAGACTGTTCTCTGGTAAATCCAAGTTTACAATGAAAATATGCACATTTCATCCTGCCTGAGTACATTGCATTTCCTTTCTCTTGTTTCAATTTAGTTTGGATCTCTCTCAGATCAGCTCCAATTCTGGTGAAACCAAGTGAAAATCTGTGCCCTCTTCCTATGCATGAAAAGCTCAAACATACTCCTTTATATCAGACTTCCCTGCCAAAGCCTGTCATTAGAAAGATGGCACAGATACAAACTTGATAACAGAAAGGTTATTGCCTCAGCAAAGAAAGATCCTTGTGCCATCCCATTCATTAAATCTTTTTACTATTTACTCTAAGAAGTTAATTTTACCCATAACTCAAACACCACCCTTGACTCGGGCAGGCTGCATTCAGCAGAGAGCACATCCGTCGTTACTTGCTTTAGAGACAAAACCCTCCCACCCCATTCCTGTTCTTATGGCTGACACTTTGCACAGTGGTTTAATTAACTGTGGACTTGACCAGCTGAAAAGCTTCATGCATAAAACCTGTCAGAGAAGCTGTTAATTCTACTTTCTACCAATGCACATTCTCTGTGCCCCTAGGGACTACGAGCAGATTTGGTAGTTGGATGTACAGTTATCAAATCTTGCAACTTCCAGAGCAGAAGTAACTCTACAAAATGTTCTTTTTGGTTTTCTTCAGGACTGGTTTGATTCTTAAGTTATGTCAAGATCTGGACATTTGGTTCGGATTGCATGCTAATTCTCTGAGACATATTATAAATCCTGGCATCCAGGAAGCCCTTGTACTACCAGCATTGAGGAGGACTTCAGGGAAGGTCATGCCGCGCTTCACCCTACTTTACCCTACTGCAGCCACTGGAACTTCACCCATGAAAACTGGCTGTGGGATGAGGAGACACTATCCCTGTGTTGCTCCAGTCCACGCTCCCCTCTCTGTCAGGCCACAGGTTGAGATGCTGAGGTTAATCGCATGCAGTGAAGATTGCTGTGGATCTGGCAGCGGGTCTTAGTCCAGAGGTGTCATGGATCTCCAGGCATGGCAACCTCATGCCCAGGACCCTGAGGCCAAGCGATGAGGGTCTCCTAGCTCAGAGCTGTCCCCCCACCAAGACACTTGCCTGCAAATGTCCACACTGCGTGTCCAGTACGCTCCGTGCGGTGAGGGCCTGAGGGCTCGAGCACAGAGCTCTAGGAATGAGCTCCTGAGTGCAAGGTGGCCCAGGGAATTTGTGCAGAGCCATGGCACAGCTCATGAGCCCTTGGGAGAGATTCCGCTTGCACTTGGAGGGAAGTTGTGAAGGGTTTTGCTTCTCCTAATAATGACATGATTAAGTCTCAAGCTTAACCTGCAAAAGGTCAGTGCACTTCACTTGAAGATGTTCCCTTTTCTTCCAAATGTAACAGTTTATCGAATGAAAGAAATTGCTTCTCCCCACAAACCCATTCACACTTACATGTTATCATCACCCTGTGTATATCCTTTCACCACCATGACTTTAGCTCAGTCACATCTATTTTTGGTGCTGGCATCAAGAAGGAAACTCATTCTCATCTAGCAGTTGATAATTGCTGAAAACAAAACGCAGGTTTTGCTCTGCCATTCCCCCCATTTCTTTTTTTCCTAGGGAAAGATCTAAGTAGTATGGACAAGCTACAAGGCTGATGCAATATAAAGGCTGCATGGCTAGGCACTCAAAAGTCTGGATGTATGAAGAAAGAGTAAACAACTTTAACTCCATCTCCTTGTGAGTCCGCATTAGATAGCGATCAAGTCTAATTATCCGATCAAAGTTACTTTGCTTATGTCTACATGTCCTCCTTAATACAAGAATGAATGATCTTGCACAGCATTTATAGGGGGAATAAGATGGAATTGTTCAGTGAAGATTCTCATAATCAATCATTCCTGGCCAACCCAACAATTGGCAACGAGGAAACACAGCATTAATGCTTCCTGCTTTTTTATAAGTGTTTAAACCTAACATTCAGATTCTGTTCCTTTGCATTTAAAGAGGAGCTCACCCTGCAAAACACGAAAGAAAGCACACTTGAAGAGAGAGAGGGTAGCGCACTACCTTCAGATCTTCTTTTGAAGCTGAAGGAGGTGATTTAAGTCTGTCTCAATCCAGGGCATAAAAGGTGGCATTGATGTCTACAGCATTCATGAAAAGGAGGAACTTTTTATGCATAGATCGATCACAGATCGATTGCAGTACTATGGATATTGGGCACACCTTTAATCTAAGCTGATAAGATGTATCATGACACATTACCAGGCATGGGACACAATACCCATTCACATCAATAACATTTGGAATCAGGGCATCCAATGCATCCAGCTGGACCCTAGAAATAGGCCCCAACCCTGACACAGTGTTCGAGGAAAAACAGCAAGGCAGAAATTGCCTCTACAGATAAATGTACTGATTTCTATGGGACTGCATGGCCAAGAAAGTACTGTTTCTTTCTTAGAAGATAAAAAGATCCGGAGCACAAAATATCTAATATATATATAGACTTGCATCTATGTTGTTATTAGATATCTGTATACAAAAGGAAGCTTTTCTAGGCACGGACCATGATTCCAACTTACCAACGAGGCACACGGTGAGCGTGTTCAGGAACACACCACTCACGGACCACAAAGCATTGCCTTATTGCCTGTGTTAAAAAGTGGGTAAGCAATTCAAGAGGAGATTGCAACTGATACTCAGAGTGGAGGAATTCTGAACGCCTTGGATGTGATTTGATATCTTTGTTATGTCTCTAGCAGAGAGAGCGTGTGCAAGGGAGAGAGAGAGAGGATGGGGGGTGGGGAGGCGAAGAGGATATTGTACATGAAATTCAACAAAGAAATGGATCTTTTCCACTATATTGCCATGAAGAAAAAACAGACACATTCTGTCTATGTATCTATGCATGTATCTCGCCATCTAGCCATCCTGTAACCCAATTAAGCTAGTCCTTTTAGAGCGAATAAATACGTCCTAATATCAGTCATTATTTTTTTAGTACTCTCAGTTGATTCTGCAGGGTGGGACAAATCGATAACCACAATAGCAACCAACCCAAAAGGAAAAGGCAATCTCCCAGCTCTTCTTATTTATTACTTCAGAGGCAATTTTTGTTTTTCCTGCCTCTTCCCCTGGCGACGGATTTCGCCTTCCCTGCCCAGAATGGCCGTGTTGTTTTATCCGGGGCTCTATTTGCATGTGGGCTTCAGATTTGTCTTTGGCTCCTTGCACGGTTTGGGATGAGACCCTCCTGTCCCCAGAGAGGGGGGCAGGTGTTGCTCCAGTCGAGCGAATGGAACCAAATTACAGGACCGTCTGTCGCCTCCTCTGGGAGACGGTGGAGGGAGGGGAAGAAGGGGAGGGAATCGGGATGCCATATGACAGAAGAGAAAAGCAGAACATCATACTGATGCCGATAAGAGCTTGAAAACATGAGTCACCCCAGCCCACAACCCCACCCCAAACCAGGCAGCAGCCACCTGAAAGAAATGTCAGGAGCAGAGACAGAAATAAATTGAGTCACCGGGCTGGAATAACTCGGGCTGAAAATGAAACAGAGCTCCGACCCAGTCCACTTCCTGACACACGGAAGGCGCTTCCCTGCCTTTCCTGTCCCTTCCTGCCCGCTCTCCCTCGCCAGACTCCCTGCTGCGGACGCTCCCCGGGGCCTCCCCTCAGCCACGCTGCGCGTTGGCGCCCACGAGAGCTACGCCACTGAAAAGGGGACACGCGCTTCCACTGCTCCCAGTCCGCGCCCATGGATGAAGCGGGATCCTGCGCCTGCCAGGAGAGCTCTTGGGCGGCTCCCTGCTTCAGCTGGGAAGGAGGCTGACAGGGCTCTCCTCGCACTTCCTCTCTCGTCTACGACGACTTCGACCTCTCCCATCTGAAAGAGCAAGTGATGTTAAAGAAGTTACATTATTCTGTAACCCAACCTGCTGCTTCCTGATTTCTAAACAACTTAAAACAAAACAGAACAGTTTTCAGTGCTTCTTCCTCCCGGTCACCATTCCTCCTCCTTTCCACTATGACGTGGTCTCTCTCGAGCTCTCTCGCACAGTCACACACACAGTCATCTGTGTAACAGCCCTCAGTGTGGCCGGACACAGCGTCACTCCAAAAGCAACAGGTGACTGTTGTCCTAGAGCTCCTCACTGAAATACAGGAGATACTAAAGAAGACAAAGCCGCTTTCAGGAGAATTCAGAGTATTCAGAGCAGGCCAGGAAAAAGGGATGAAAGAATGCCATATTAGAAGCCAGGGAATTAAAAAAAAAAAAAAAGAAACCTCAGAAACCAGGCTGGACATGCTTAAATCATGGGGCATATACAGAAGGAGCAATGTGAAAAAAGTACATGAAAAGGCAGGGCAGCAAAACTGAGAAAGAACTGAAGCACAAGTACAGAGGAAAAGGGAAGCCTGGAGAGGCTGGGTAGAGCTGTACAGGAGAAAGGGGAGAAGATGCTCCTTTGAGCCAGAGGCAGCAGCTCTCTCAGGAGCTAGAGGAGAGCTCAAACCAGAAGAAAACAGGTGCCAGGTAGGGAGGGAACTGAAAGGAGCAGTTAACGAAACACTCAGGACTACTAGAGGTGAGAACACCACAGCATCAGTGACGGCCAGAGGGATGGACTGGCTAAAGAACATTTTTCCACGGACCAAAAAGCAAGGCTGTTGTCATACAGCACCTATCAATCAGAGAAATCCTCTGTCTTTCTCCTTCTTGAAAAGCTTTTTTTTTGTGCATGGAAGTGACAGAAAGATTTGCAGCCCCCAAACCTAGAACTCAACATGGGTTCACAGACATGATAAACCCAGAAAAAAAAGAAAGGAAAGGAAAACTAAAGAAAACAGAGTGAAAGAAAGCAGAGTCTGACTGTACAGACCAGACACAGCATTCAAAGAAAATTCTTTCCTCTTCTCTCAGGTTTTCAGGCTCAACATTCCAAATGTTAGTGGGTTTTCTGCCTAGTTAAGCAAATCCAAGATTTAGCATTTAAGACAGGCTTCAAGACTTTCCCAGAAATGTCCCCCGTAGAATAGAGTATCAAACCTATTGGATCGTTGTTATTCCAGACAATAAAGACAAGGACCAACTATGAAGAACTGCATAAGAACTATGTGAAACTGATGAAATAGCACAGGAAGTTCAACCCAAATGAAGTGATAAAGTGATGCAACGTGGAGAACATTTCTAACTTCATACACAGAATGACAGGTTGTGAGCCAACCACAGAAGCAAGATCTTGTAGTTACGACTGTGCCAGGACAACTTCAGCTTGGTTCTTGGTAGCAGCAATAAAAAAGGAAATGAAATGTTAGCTATTATTAACATTGCAGAAAGAGAACAGAACAGGTAGAGAACAAGCAAAGCATCATTATGCCATTGCATAAATCCAAAGTAAGTCCATATCTTGAATATTGTATGCAGCTCTGATCTTCCAGGCTTTCAGTAAGAAAGCAGGAAAACTGAAAAAGCATCTAAGATTGGCAACAAAGATAATCCAAAGCAGCGAGCAGTTTGGGTACAAGAAATGGCTAAGTGAAAAGGACTGAGTCGAGTGTGATTTTGCAGAATGCCTTTGTATCCTAGTTAACAAGGGGATGGTGGAGAGGGATTGGTTGCTGACTGTCTCTTCCAATGCAATTTGATGCTGGGAGGAATCAAATTAAACCAGTAGGTGTCAGGTTCAAAACAGACAAAAGGAGGTGGCTTTTCACACTATGTGCAGTCAAGCTACAGAACTCCTTCCTCAAGATGTTGTAGAAGAGGAAACATTATAGAAGTTCAAGGACAGACATTCACAGAAAATTAAGGATTCATCCATCAAGGATTTTTGAATGTATAGAAACTGCTTCCAGCTCAGGCTGTCCTCAAGTCATGTATGACTGGAGGCTGGCAGACATCATATATCCCTTCCTTCCTTCCATAGGCATCTGGTTTGGGCTCCAGTTTGAACTGTGATGATGGGCTGGATGAACTTTTTGACCTGGCTCAGTGCAACTGCTCCTATGCACATCTTCTTGACCTGTAGGAAATGGATCTTTGACAAGCAACTCCTTTTAGACTTTACTGTCTTTGGCTCTGAATACGAAAGCTCTCTGCATGGTGAGTCTTCAGTGATTACAACTGAAATTGTTCAAAGAAGAAAAGGACTGATGAGGGACTTCAGAGCTTAGACTCAGATATCCCAGTCATCAGAACCTACCAAAATTTGTTGTGCTGTAGATTCAAGATTCAGAAGGGAAAAAGAAGTGAGGAAGGGGAAAAAGGAAGAGGAGGTAAAAATAGTGAGTAGAAGGAATGAGATAGATAGGAGACTGTGTGAACTACTTGCAACCTGTGGCTGGAACTGCAGGGCTGCCTTCTAAGCCCATCCTAGGGATCCCAAGGTGTCTCAGAGAGAATAGCTCTTGTGGTGGCACCAAATGTAGCTATTTTCAGTTAACCCCAGTATAAACAAACAGGCCTAAACTTTATGGCCAGAGGCCACTTCTAGTGTGAGCTAGGTCTTGCTACCTACAGATAGATGTGATTATTTCCAAATACCTTGGTTTGGGAAACATCCTCTGATTTCTTGCTAGGGAGACAGAACATAAGGAAGACACAGAGATTCAGAAATAATCTTTAAATGTCATATGACCACTTCAAAGTGTACACTCGCTAATTCAGCCTTATGTCAGAGAAAGAATGGCTTTCAAAGAAAGAATTGTACAAAGCCTGTAGAATAGCACTCCCCAATTCTCCCTCTCTGGCCTCCCAGCCTAGAGCAATCAATACCAAAGCATTCCTTGAGAAGGAACCACCAGATTTCTTGACCCATGAAGTAGCTTCAGACAGTGCATAAAATATAACAGTGCAAGATTTTCCTACTCTATTCACCTTGAAATAGTACTTAAGATTTGAATTTTGCTCACTCGACCTTGACTGGAATCACTCGTAAAGCGGCTCTCAGTGGTGAGTTTTCAGTACATGCTTGACCTATAGACACTCATAGTACCTCCTCTGTAGCTGTTTAAGACATCAGGACTCTTGCTCCTCAGTACCATCCAAAAGGTTAAAGTACTACATGAAATATAATTCAGAGTACAGATTTACAAGCTGCCAGATTACACAGTGGTACGAGAGGCTAGGGCCAGGGTCAAGTCCCATTGGCTGTACAGGAATTCTGGCAACAGATTGAATTTTAGCCAAAGCATATAAACTTCTTGCAATGTTTTTAACCATGTAGATCAAGTTACTAGTTTCTTAAATATTTCTATCAGAAGTAGACATCTAGGTGAGAGCCAGCAGAATATGAGCTACTGAGTCAGATCCCAGTGAGATGGGTATTTCTGAAGTCTCAGAATCCTCAATCCTGAGAAGCATTGATCAAGAATCTCAAAAGACAGCCCTAAGACTAAATGCCCAGGGATTCTTTCATGTAGCCTAAAACACGGTCTCTCTAGGGTAGGGTTAAGACATACTGGCAGGATGGCATAGAGAAACATGCATTCCTTGCTAGCATAAACAAGCTGTAATAGCATTCATTGCCTTTCTACTCAGACAAACCGCATTTAATTACCGCGCGTCCAAGTTGCAGTAATCTGGATGCAGATAGATCTGAAGCAAATTGAACGGAAATGGATTTTACGTGACAATGTAGAAAGGAAAAGCACATTAAGATAAGGATGATTAGGTGGATTGGAAGAACCTTGTAAAAGATAATTGCATTCAAAACTATATCTTGTTCAGCAGGGGAGTTTCTGTCAAGTGAAAGTTATATCACCATTACAGTCAGAAAAGTGCCTGTATCAGACTGGCTCCTTCTTCCTGTGCACGGTAGCTCCTGGAGCTTCACTAAGCGTTGCAGCTCCTAGCTTGACTGACACCAACAAACCCCTTTCTCTGAATCTCACAGCCAAGCTGGTATTTTTCTATGTCTCACATCCTCCTGGGAGACAACATATGCTTCCCTTTTCTACCCTTTATGTGTTTCGATTGCAAAGTCTGTATCAGCAATATATGGACCTGACCTACTCAGTAGGAGAATTTGCAGCCTGCTCAGTCCCACTTTGTCTCTGAAGTTGAACGGTTCTCTCCTTCCGCCATCTCACTTCAAGAGGTATATAAAAGTTAGGTGCTTGTCCTGTCCCATGAAATGATGAAACTACTCTGGTTCACGCCTCTGCAGAAAAAAGAAATGACTCTTACTGTTTGAGAATAGTCACAAAGAGGTCTTGATTACCACCTCCAGTAGTAACATGGGCAGGACAGGACAGGAAAGGAAAAGAAAGGAAAGAGCAGGATTGTGTTTCCCTACTTGTCAGCAGCTAACCTGTCAAGGCCTTAGTTAGATCCATCCACCAAAATAGGATCCAGCTTTCAAGATCTCCAGCACCCCAGGCTGCTGTGATCCAGAGTTGCACCTTAGCCTCACTTCATTGTTGGCAATTTTGTAATGAGAGCAGACACTCAGTAATTACTGAGTGAGGGGAAGAGCTTAGGCCATCCAGCAAGTACTCAGAGGCAAGGATCCTGATAGAAGTCACTGTCATCTACTCCTGAAGTTTAAACTGCTGATACAGTATGGCCTGAGTCTCCATATGCACTGCACAGCAGCAATTCTTGCCTGTTTATCGCAAAAGCTGATTAAAGATAAGGTTCATCACATAACAACAGATGCTATCAAAATCCCTGGAGCACAGAAGTTTGAATCAATACCTATAAAAAGTACAAATATCCAGTTAGTCTCTGGATGGGCTGGTCCAATATTGCCGGTCTACAGTGTTGCAAGATCTCATTTTAGAGAGTAACAGGATGGAGCTAAGCAGTGGTGAGTCGGCTTGTCGCAGTCATGTTACATCCACCATCTCATATGAGTTCTGCTGTCCTTGCCTGAGGCCTTTCCAAGAAAGACATCTGCCTCACCTCAGCTCACTTTGGTTTTACTAGTACTGTGAGAAGGTGCTACTTACTTCTTCACTGTAGGCATCGATGTGACAAATACACTTATCAACAGTCTTACATATTGATAACACTAGTCTCGCTATTTGTTCCTTACTCTAAATAAACGTAGCAGCTTTTGAGTCCACGAATCACATAGTAATTTTTTTATCTTGGCTTTTTTTGCACCTTAGAGCCTCTAAGGAGGACCCTGATACGGATCATTTTTGTCAGGGCAGTTGGTCTTGTGTTTCAGTTTCCTATTGAACAAGATGTTATCATCTTATAACCCATACTGCTGGGATAGCACTTCATACTTTAACAGTGCTGAACATTCATCTAGCTTTGGCTCCGCGTCCTTCTTTAGTAAGTACCCTACTAGTCAATGCATTAGACTGGGGAGTACAGACATGTTGTTGTCAGGTATATCATATCTGGCAAAAAGTAGCTTACATACAGATAATTAATTTCGTACTGAATAATAGTGCTTTTTAGTAAGGCCATCTCAGAAAAACAGGAATAATTATCTGTCATAACTAGATCAGTCTTTTTTTTTTCTCTAGCCAACATAAAGAAATCAATAACACCTTTACTGCAGAAGGCAAAATCTCCCTCTGTTACCAACACAGGCTCTTTCTTTTGATGTGGCTGCACATATGTGTAGGAAATGAATGAAAGAAAACACCTTTCTTACAGAAGTAGAAAATGGTTTTATTTTATTTACCTTTCTAAGTGAATTGATTCTACCCATTCACACACTCACACCCCCATGGAATCATCAAGAAGCCTGTGTCCAAATAGTCTTGCCAGAATCACTCGTATGAAACATGGAGGAGAAGAGATACCAGCTGTCAGGGTCTCCCTACATCTCACGGGTTCCTCTTCATTGCTGACAACAGCTGTTTTTCTGAATAGGCGTTTCACGTCTTTTATGAGTCAAGAGTTTTTATGGGATGATTTTTTGCTTTAGCATCTCATTGACTTCAGCCTCTCTGAACCTTAGGCAAGGTTGCTGCCCAATGCCTCCTCTTTTTGCTGGGATAACAGGAAGAGAAATAGCAATTGCAAAGTGCTCTAACCTAGCTGCCATCCTCCTGCTGGCAGACCACAGATCTTCTGCTGAGGAGTTGTCTGCTCTGTGGCCATGTGCAGGCCTGAGGGAAAGAACACCTTCCTCAGTATTTGTCAGTTTGCTTTCTCTCATTCATGTCCTTGGTTTCTTCTTGTGCTTTCACATAGATCAGTATTTCTGTTCATATTTTCCTTATGGTATTCTTAACATTTCTCTTACTTATTTCTATGTATTTCACAAGTTTCATCAGCTTCTGTGATGCTACTTGTCTTGTGATATCAGCATGAGAGACCTTTGACTCTTCGTTTTGATTTTTTGGTTTCTGAGTGTCTTTGATGTACCCCTTTGAACATAGCTATGCTAGCTCCTCTTTCAGACACATTCTTTCTGTCAGAAAAAAAATACCCAGTTTTGCTTGTTCAGTCTTCAGCTGCAAACTCCAGCTTTTTCCACAGCTGCTGATAGACTTGCTAGTCCCCTCTTTTTCCCCACATCAGAAATTATCTCTGTAGACCTAAGTATCTTCCTACCACCAGTCTTGGTTGTATTTTCCTGGGAAGCTCCTATGATCACAGAATCATAGAATCATTAAGGTTGGAAGGGACCTCTAGAGATCATCTAGTCCAACCCCCCTGCACACGCAGGGTCACCTACAGCACGTGGCTCAGGACTGCGTCCAAGCGGGTTTGGGAGATCTCCAGAGAAGAAGACTCCACAACCTCCCTGGGCAGCCTGTGCCAGGGCTCTGTCACCCTCACTGTCAAGACATTTTTCCTAAAGTTCCTGT
>VZSV01000129.1:131455-169343 GCA_013398735.1 Nothocercus julius | reverse complement strand
GCGCCCGCCGCATCCGTCCCGCCGCCGCTCCCCGGCCGTCTCCCAAGGGAAGCGGGGCCGCGCACCGCGCCATGCCCCCAGCAACGCCCGGTGCCGGGCGGCCTCGCCCGCATGCACGAGGAGGGGAGGGTCTCAAGAGCATGAAATGCCACAGGCTCCATCCCCTCCCCTCCTCCCAAAGAAAGGTATCTGGGTAGAGGTGCAAGCGGTATCACTGCCCACAGACTGCACTGCGAGCTCAGCCCTTCTCCATCATGATCACACGGAAATGTGAATCTGGATAGACAGCATCAAGGAGCAGTCTTTTGTTTCTTTGTCCCATAAGAAACTGATGACTATTTTTATGCTGACCAGCAACACCTATTCTTCATCATCCCCTGTGCATCCCTCACCACTTAGCTTAACAACGGGATAAGGCAGCAACTCTCTGTTCTGTGTTTGTACAGCACCTGGCACCACAGATTTCTGGTCCCTGCCTCAGACTCCTAAGTGCTTTGGGAACATTTAAAAAAAAAAAAAAAAAGAGAGAGAGAGAGAGAGAGAGAGAGAGAATTGTTTGCTGCGTTTCTACTTTAGGGGGCAGCAGACTCTAAGGGTCACTTTAGGAACAAGCTGAGTACAGAGAAGCTGAGAAGGGCATGCTCACTCAGGACAGAGTTGTCCTCCCACCCACCTGAGCCAGAAGAGATGGAGAGATCAGTTCCTATTCCCACTGGCCATACACACTCCGGTCAGCCATGCTCCTGGGGGACAGTGGTGACTGCAGTGAGGGAACCCCACAGCAGTGTCAGTGACCACCCCACTGCCTCTCCTCCATCCAGAGCCCATCACAACAACTTGTTTCAGACTCATCCTTTTTGATTTTGCCTCCACTTCCAGGAAGCTTTGGGGCAGCGGTGGCAGGCGCACCATCACGCAGGTGATGCAGGGTGCTCTACATCACTGCACAGATGGTGAGGGGGCCCCAGCTCAGTTTGACAACCTGGTTTCCCTCCAGCTGCTCCTCTCAGCCTTCTGACAACCCTGAGCTGAAGCAGAGTCACTCTGAGGCTTCAGACTTTCGGTCCTATTTTAGATCTCTGCAAGCGGGCACCCATCTGTAAGACGGCACATCCTTGATCAGCTACCAAAAGGTATCCCAAAATGAACTGCATTAATTAGAAATTGCTGATATGTTTACAGCTGAAGCTACGTTTGTGAAAAACTGTTGTTGATTGGAGGTACACTTCTAACCAGCATAGCCTATACATCATTAATCAGTTATTTACTAATAGAAGAAAGACCAGAAACTCAGTTCATTAATTGCACTGTATGATTTCACATGATACAGCTCTATCTAGCCAAATCTTGAAGGACCTTGATGCTCTGATCCAGTTTAGCCTCTGGAGTGTTTTAGGGTCTGGTTTTCAAGCAGTGGTCTCCCAACTACCATCTGAGAAACAGTTTAAGTATAGGAAGGAAATTTTGAACGAAAATAAAAATGTTGCATTTGGAAATATTTTGACTGGTTTATCTGAATTTTGTCAAATTAAACGGCAGTTATAGAATCCCTTATGTCACAGGATCTGTGATTTCCATCAGTTAAGTGTTTTGGCTGGATATTTTTCACCTAGCACTTCAGTTAATGTTATTGAGGATCTGCCTGAAGTGATTTTTAGTTGGTCTCCTGCTTTTAGCATATGCAGTCTTTCAAGTTCACACCATAGGGGTACATGATCCTATTCAGACACACTCTTATATGCATGTTCACAATGCTTTCAAGTCAAGAGGACTTAAGTAGGGTCTTCAGCAGATTCATTGTATGTTAAATGCACCATTGTATCAGGTGATTCATTTAGCTGTTTAAATTTTTGTTTTGCAGATCTAATCTGGACAAACAGTAGTCAGAAAGAACAAATAAAAGTCTCGCATCTTCACAAGACTAGCCTTAAATATCTGTATGTCTGGATCAGGTCTGAAAATCTGCCCTGATATATATCAGAAGTAATCAGTAGTTTTTCAGATCTTATCCAGAAATATAGATACTGAAGGCTAGTCTTGTGAAGATCAGTAGCCCTAATAGCAAACCAGGCACTTGTATCTTTGTCAAAATACCCCAGATAGCTTGAGGATGAGGACTAGAAAAGCTCTTTCATCCTCACTGGGATCTTTTTCTCTGTATTAGTTGAAATAGAAAATAAAGGAGAGGGGACTGAAAGACAAGAAAAAGAGCTTGACCAAGAAAGAATGAGGATTGCTTATATTTATTAGTTTAAAATTGCTTCTGTTTCCCCCTGCTGGCTGATAAGAACAGAGAACAGACTCTTACACTAGCTCATTTTAGATCCTCTTTTCACATATGACATTTGCCTAACTCCACTGACACTAACTCCAGATCCAATTACTTCACTGCTGTCCATGTGCCAATCTGGGGAGTGCCACAGGAACTTGGTCAGGCTTCTCAGCCCTCCCTGAGAAGATGATCCACACACACAGCCACAACTTACGACTCCAGAGAGAGCTGGAAGAATGGAGTTTGCAGGGCTGGTCCCAACACATTATGTATGCTGTGAGAGGAAAGAGACCGAGGAACCACCATCTGGGGGTATAACCTCATTTCTTATCCAAAATCCATTGTTCCCTCTGACCTCACCTGTATCTCCTGCCCACCGGAATATCCTGACTCAAAGGTCCCCAGGCTTCACTAACCCTCAGGCCACAACGTGTAGTAAGGAACATGTTGTGAGCTATGCCATACTTTGCCATCCCTGTCAAAACATGAGGAATACTGGCTACAGGTTGGCATCCAGTGGTCTAATATCCTCTTCAGTGCTTGGAGAGCACCATATTGTACAACCAGCCTCTGTACTCTCAAGTCCAAAGCCATCGTTGATGAACGATGAGACCAGCTGGAATGTTGAGTTCAGCTATATCCACTGGAGGAGACAGGTCCCAGGTTTTGAGATCCTCCTTATCAGAAGCACACCTGAAGGAGAAGTCCCTTCCCCTGCCTGCAGTTAAACTGTCTCCCACAGGGACAGGATGAGGTGGCTCACACCTTCCCTGTGCTACTAGAAGGAGCCACACACCTCCCAGAGCTTAATCTAGAAGGCAAAAGACCTGCTCTCCTGTGGACTCCTTTCAACCTGTTGCCCTTTACCTACTGGCCCACTCTGCCATGCCCCTGCCACAGGATCTTCTAAGCAGATCTGCTGACAAAGGGAAGGCCCTTGGCACCTGGGGATGGAAACAGCAGAACGCCCTGTGCTGCATGTGGAATGACTCCCCTGCGCCCAGCAGATAGCTGACCTCTGCTTGCTGGCACCCCACAGTGAAGGCAAGCATTAAAAACACGGATGCCACAGCCAAGGCTGCAGCTCAGGGGTGCTGCCAGGCAGTGCTTAGCAAGACACCTCAGGCTAGAAGGAAAAGCAGAGCCATGCTCCAACACAACATCTTCCAACATCAGGAGAGACATAGTTAGGGTCTTTTCTCCTGTAAGTACTAGCAGTCCGACCTCTTGCTTTTGCTTTCTCTCGGTGTCAAGGGGAAGTGCTGGGACAGGGAGCTGCTGTTGGGGTCTCTTCCTTCTAGCAGAACTCCATAAAGCGTTCAGCCCTGCAAAGTGCCCTCCACTTCCCAGCCTCCTACAACAGACAGGGCCAACAGGCCAGGCAGGCAGCTGGCAGGAGAGGCCAGGGAACAGCCCCGCAAGCATTTGAAGTATAGGTCAAGCTATAAGGCAGCAGAACAGGAAACAGACACACTATGCAAGAAGCCTGTGTAGAAATACCAAGCGGTGTGGGCCAACAACTAGCCGTAATTACACTGTCTACATGGCACAGTCTGCAGTAGGATCTATGGTCACCCAGACCTGGGGTCCAACAGGAGCACCCTCACATCCTTTGCATGCTCCCTCTTCCTGCCTGCCCTGCCAAAGAAAAGCAGCTCAGCAGAGAGCGGGACTCCCATGACTGGGTTGTGATCAGGATACCTGCTAAGGCCCCCATCTTACCCACAGTGCAGGCACTGTCAGAGCGGTGGAGAAGAGATGTGGTCAGTTCCTAGGTCCTACGAAGGGAAGTGGGGGAGCTGGATGGACACACACACCATGAGTCCTCTCAGCCTCTGTCTCCATGGTGGACTCAGGTGTTTTGCCCTTCCAAGGGGCTCTAGATCCTGGCTGGGTTTCTGCACCTGCACAATAACCTGCTGCCAGAGCGAGCACTGTGACTACTGGCTTCACCCTTGCATCAAAATCATGAAACTCAACATGTCCCAGTATAAGAGACACCTGGACAATACACACCTGTGTTACTGCAAGTTACTTCAACACATAAGTGTGTTCCTCTCGGCTACTCTCACTACTCAAGCACTTCAGCCTTCATTTGAAACAGAGAAGCTCTTTTTTTTTTTTTTTTTTTTCTCTATCTTCTGTTGTTGGAGAGAAAAGCTTGAGCACAGGAACCCCAGAATTGCCTTGTCAGGAAAAAGAAAAAAAAAGAAAAAGAAAACTATAAGCTAGACACTTCTCAGATCTCCTGATTTCTAGGCTGACTTACTGATCTGAGGGAAAGGGATACCCAAGTCATTACTTCTGAATCCCTGGAAACATTGTGTAACTATATCCTACCAATATCTTTGGTGGGTATGCTGCCGGGAGGGCTTATTCATATAGAAGAATGTGAATTAAAAAATTGCCTGACCAAAAAAAAAAGCCTCCACAAAAAAAGTTTGCTCCAGGTCACAGTCCTTACTGCATAAAGCCCTGCCTGCAATGCGATAAAACTGGAAAGTTATTCACCCCACAAATACGTATGCCCAGCAAGTGCCGACAGACTTTACAGAGACTCGCAGCTACCTCAGAAAGCACGAAGCCCAGTTAGAGAAGTCAAAACAGAGCAGAAATTCAAGAGCAGCAAATCCTTTCTGTCCCCTTACCAAATTAAAGGGGAGCCTAAGCTTGGCCAGCTCATCATCCAAAAGGAATGAAATTCCTGGTGACATAGTGAGATCACTCCAATGCTTCCTTGGCCCTGCCAGCTGCACCCAGTAAACCCTGGCAGACATCACGGTCCTGGGCAGCTCCAGGAAAGAGGGAGGCTGGTTTTAAAAGGCGGCGCAGCAGGGTGGGAGTCAGGAAGCGCAGGAGAGCAGAGCTGTGACTGCGGCACAACAGGTGTAAATCTGCTGGGCACAGCTCCGGCAGCAGCTGAAAAACCCACACTGCGAAATTAAAACCCCACTGTCCATCGGATCATCAGAAACATATTGAATACATCGGCACTTTTGTGGCTGAGGGAACATGGAGAAACTCAAGGTGAGAATGGCATCGCAGACCAGGCCAGCTCAGCACTGCACAATCATCATTTTAGACCCTGCTCGAAGCAGGGCTGGTAGTTAACGTGCGCATTAACTGACCCCGTTGCCGCCTCCTGCTCTTCCGAGCACAGCTGGGGGCAGAGCTAGCCAGGAGCGCAGTGACTCCCTCTCCTCCAAGAAAATGACAGAGAACCAGAGGAAAATGTCTAGAGTGGCTGCATATTAAACCATGTGGTTGTTTCACAGAGCCTGGCCCCAGCCAGTTCTGGAAATTTCCTGGGGCTCTTGGGCCAGAGCGCAACATAAATCCCTCCACACCCTTGCGCTCAGGGGCATCTCAAACCTAGCTGTGGGCCTAGATTTCAGGCAGATTCAGCGCTTGGCTCTTGAGCGCTTGGGGTTTTGCAGCAACACCCCAGAGCTCAGCTGTCAGCATCGCTCATGGTACCGTGCACGGCCAGATTTCTGAACAAGCTCTGCTGAAAACATAAGCCAGCAGCAGTCGCTTCCCCTCGGCCAACTCCCGAAGGCACCAAACCCTCCGGGGGCCTGGCACGTGCGCTCCGCCTGCCTCCGGCACCAATCTCCAGCAGTCTAGTGCCCCAGCTCCTTGAAAGGGGTTCGAGGGAGAGGCAGAGGAAGGAGAAGGAAGAGGGGCAGTGGAGAAAGATAAATCCCAGGGGAAGTCTGCCTTCCTGCGACTCTGAAAAATCACTGCTTAATTGGATTGGCACAGCCACAAGTGGTGGTATCTGAGATAAAACCCATCTCGCTCTGTAAGAGTTATAAACCCATTAGGAGATAATGATCCAAATCCTTCTGGGACAGCCCCAGCTTTGACCAGGCCACCTTCTAAACTATTTTCTGACCTATATAAAAGATGCTGAACCCAAACCAGCTCCCAAAGACAGAGAAGCACAACAATCCCTAGGAAGTGGCACAGAGCAACCTCACTCTGGGGACAAGATGTCTAAAAGAAACACAACTACTTTGAAATGTCAGTAAGTAGCAACCCTACATGGCTCAGTATGAGCCAGAACTCCTGTGTCATCTTCTTGACCTTCCCTTTAGAATTTCTATATAATTTTATATAAGTGCTTTTGTCTGCATTGCATTTTATTTTCTCATCCAAAAATGTGTCTGCATGTCAAAAACAGGAGGGAATATAGCATCTTCTCATCACACAATAGGTCCCAGGATGCCTCACTCAAAATATACAAAGTGTCATCAGTTACTATTTGAAAAAAATCTCTGGATATTTAAAACAGGGAAGAAAAAGGAAGGAATGCAAATGATCCAGCTGCTTTTCTGCCTTGTACTGACATGAGTGCATCAGTGTGCAGGCAGAGTAAAGCACCATGAAAGGCTTGTCACCTTTCAGACCTTTCAATAGGGCTGAAGGGAATGGAGAGAGAAGTAGGTTTTCGTGCAATGCAGAACTTTCTCTGAGATGATAATGAATCTCTCAGTCTCCTCAGAAAGGCTCAGTTTTTCTCTGACTACAGCATACTTTGCAGCTTAATACAAACTGTGACCTCGCTTGGCAAGCTACAGTCCTGGTAATGAGTCCAGCCGCTGGTTAAAGGCATATTTTCTGAATATTCCTATCTTGCAAAACATACAAGGTCTTAGAAGCCTGAAAAGAGATTAGCATAAGCAGAACCTTAAATCCTGGAGCCATGGAAAAAGGCTCACCGAAGCATTTGGATCAGCAGTGGCTGGGGAGTTCTTTATTTGCAAGGGCTGAAGAGGCCAACGAAGGTGAGAATAGCAGTGCAGAGTGTGGCTGGAGCAGCAAGGAGGGAGGAACAGCCCGTGGATCACCCCAATTTCTAACATAAGTCGGAAAAAATCAGCCAGGGGAAGATTATTATTTATTCTGCTTCCCCATCAGGCACCCTGCATTTCTGCAAGACTGAGATGAAGACTGTATCCTGATGCAAGGTAACACCTGCTTTCCTTCGCTTGTCACTGGACAAGGAACTTGAAGTGTTGTGACCACGGGAAGCTGTGGGCACATAAAAGTCTCTGACTATGCAGGACAGCATGAAGCATTTGTAATGGTCCTGTAAATGCAAAACCCAAGACTGTACAGAACGGCTGTTGTCTCAACTCCATCCTTCCCTTCCCTGTGGAACTGCTACTACTCCCATCCTGCAAGGGAGGTATCTAGCATACAGAGAAGCATTATGTCAGTGTCCAGCAGAAATGGGCCTTCAACAAGCACATCCATCCCAAAATGCCCAGTCTGCAATACTATCTGAACTCAAATGGACATCGCTGAACTCCCAAAGAGCTTAGCTTTTGGGGCTGAGATGAGCATGATTCAGCATGCTGTTGTTGCAACTCAGAGCAGTCAGACAGAGAGGAAAAGACAATACTTAAGGCCTTTGATGAGGTATTTTGATGCTGTTTCAGCCCCTACTCTGCTGTTGGCATCTTAGAGGCTTCTGGGCAAACAGGGAGCTGCGTAGCAGACTCAAGTACTTCTATTCTAAACATTCCAAGACACATGAATTGGGATTTCCACTCAGATATGCATCTGCAAGATTACAAGGGGAACATCTGCTTTGATTAAGCAGATCAGAAGCAGAATTAATTAATGGATCAAAGATCCATTTCGTAAGAATTAAGAAATTAAGATGATTGAGACTGTCGTCCAGATTTTGAGGAATTTCGTCCTGATAC
Source organism: Nothocercus julius (assembly GCA_013398735.1). Lineage (NCBI taxonomy): Eukaryota > Metazoa > Chordata > Aves > Tinamiformes > Tinamidae > Nothocercus > Nothocercus julius. The sequence goes on along the minus strand of VZSV01000129.1, from coordinate 161,354 downwards.
TCTTCACCTCCTTTCTAAGTCAAACATGTAAACTCTACCTCCTGGGAAGCTTACAAACATGCAAGACACTTCTAACTAGGGAATAAGGTACCCTAAATTTCAACTGAATGCAGCTAAAAGACTGCAGAAAATGTCCACTGCCAACAGCATGCGCAGTACTACTGAAGATCTGACCAAAGAGGCAAAGAGTTGGATTCTCTGATGACCATGACATCCAGTGTCATTCTGCTAGACAAATTCCCTTCAGGGCACAGGTGAAACCTAACAGTGAGAACTTCACTACTCATGGCACAGAGTTAAAAGAGGTGGTCTGGGGCTGACAAATCAACTCTTCTTGTCAATAAAAAACCTCTTTTGCTGCCTTTTCTGATAGCTTTTTGCTATCAGAGGAGAAAATGAAAATTGGATTATATCTATTTTAAGATAGATTAAAAAACACTAGAGATAGCACATTAAAAATAGCTTAACTGATATGAAAGTGGAGCAATTGCTAAAAATCTACAAGAATAAAAGGAGGACAGGAGCCTGGGAACCTGATTTTGAAGCAGCTGTGAATGCTTCATTTTTAAAGCACTGTCTGATGTGTACCTGTTTGCAAACACTGTGGTGCCAATGGAAGCTTATTTCTGCACCTGAATGCATTAAGTTTTTCAAAGATAAGCAACCAAACTGATGTGTCATCGCATGATCTCACTTCCATGTTTTAAATCATAAACATCACCAAGAGTTTATCCGGTCATTGTCATGCACTGTGACACGAGTCCTGCAGCTCCCCCTAGAACAAATCAGATTTATCCTCCTCCCATCTCCTCTAAAAATAACCATTCCTAAAGGGTGCCTCAGCTTCCTCAAGCTTCATCTTTAGGACATCAAGTCACACAAATGTGTTAAGCCTGTGAAAAACACATCCAGAATTTGCGAGGGGGCTTTGAAAGCAAGTCAGGTGTTGCACGCTTTGCACTGCGTTTCAGTCAGCGTGTTGTGGGCTGTTCACATTGAACGTGGAAGCTAAGGGGAATGTGTGCTCCCACATCACCCAGGAGAGAGCTCTAATTGCTCAGCAGTGCTCACCTTTCCCCCCCCAAACAAACAAAGGAATCCCCTAGCCATACAGTTAGTGGGAAGAGCTGGATGGGGTAAGAGCTGAATGCACCAAGACAGACCATTTCTTTTTCAGAGTGGACAGAGCAAAGCTGTTATGGAGCAACGTACAAGGCTGTGCACCAGGAGGAGGCCTAGTGAAGCCATGTGTCTTGTGCCTCATTTCAGCATGAGGGACACCTACGTCCCTTGTCAAACCACGCTTTGCCAGCTCCTCAGCATGCTTTCTCCGGCAGATCAACGTCACTCGCTCTACCCTTGCTGGTGTCGGCACTGACCTGCAGCCAGCTGGTCTGCTTCCACGTTCCCCGTGCTGCCAGTCACGGCCAGCGGTGACACCCGTGTCTGAGGAGAGGAAGGCATGAGAGTCTCCAACATCCAACCATTTTCTCTCAGCAGCTTGATACAGGTGCAGAAGAAACGGGGTAACTAGAGCTGAACTCCAGGGGAAGCAGGAAGAGGCACAATAAGGCTTTAACTATTTGCACATGAAGTTTTAAGGCTTGGTAACTACTCTGGGCATGGGTTTTTGCAACATAAACTTCCATCTGCTTTGAGATTACAGCTAGGAGAAGCAAATTCAAATGCCAGCAATTCTCCTGGTACCCTGCAAGCAGAAAGAGTGCTTCAGAAAATGGCTTGAGTTTAAGCAATCAGTTCTGGCCAATGCCCCAGGAGGAGGAGGGTGTCCCGTGGGCTCTCATGTCCTTTGCTGCCTGAGGAAATGTGACTTTGCCTCTAGTGGTGCAATCTCTTAAAACATTTAATCCAAGATGTTATCCAAACCTAATCACTGTGATGCCCAAGTGGTTATACAGAAAGACACCCCTATTATACAACACAGGAAATACCTTCTATTTTTGTTCACTGCTAGTAGGGCAGATTGTGCCATAGCTCCCTGTACAAAGGAAGCCTGTCCCTTCATAAAACCTGCCTGCATATTCCCAGCATCAACATCTTCCACTCACTCACTGCCTCTCACTCAGATGCTCCAGAGTGCCAGCACGTCCCTCAATAGTGTCATATCTGTCCTTTTTATTCATTGCAGGGTTTATTTTTAGCCCGAAACAACTGCTTCCTAAAAATGGAGTTCCTAATGACACGGGAGCCGGACACAGCTATGTAAGGTATCCAGGGCTTGGCCTGACAGCTTCTCCTGTCTGTCTCTTTGTTTTGAGCCCAGGACTGCCAAGTTTGCTGCTTCCCACCAGCCTTGCAGAGTTTGGACTGATCATTAGGAAGACAGAAGAAAGAGAAACTCGGTTCAGGCTTCACCCAGGGTCTTTGGTCTCCCTCTTTTTTTCCTCCAAACAGAGAAGAGACATTCACCTGCCTCCCACTCTACTCCAGAGGTTTCTCTATGAGGGCAACTTGCTGGATTCTGGCAGGTTTTTACCTGCTTTTCTGCTGCAAGGCAGAAGAGGGACTAAATTTCCCCACTTACGATGGGAAAGACCGGGTGATCGACCTGAACGAAAAGAACTACAAGCAGGCCCTGAAGAAGTATGACATGCTCTGCCTGCTCTTCCATGAGCCCGTGAGCTCCGACAAGGTCTCCCAGAAGCAGTTCCAGATGACAGAGATGGTCCTGGAGGTAAGCAGCAGTGCATGTCTCAGCTGGGGTCAGTACCACAGTGTCCTTTAGAGCTGTGGAAAGGAGCCATGGGAAGGACAGTCCAAGGAGCATGCAGGAGGGCACCCAAAGGTTTGGCTGTGTAACCTGAATTTGAGATAGACCCTGGGTTCTGCAAAGCCCAAGGAGAAGGCCATTATTGTGCTGCTCTGAATTGTTCGCAGGAAAAAAAAAAAAAAAAAGCCCTCTGCATCATAGGTCAGAATCCCACAGAAAACCCAATAACCTTTAAATTGCAGAAACATGAACTCAGCTAAGCTTTTCTAAATCTCCACACAGATTTGGTTTTGGAGCTTGAAATTTTTAGATCCCTTCTCATTCTAAGCAAGCCAGTTCCCTCCTTGTAATCTGGATTCAGTCCCACTTTCTATCCCGCTAGGAGCAATCAGTCAAGCAGCCCTTACTATACTGTGCTTCAAACGGGCGTCCTAGCTCCCCTTCTCAAAAGGTCCCAGTTGCTGCAGCACTAATTCCTTTTTTTTTTTTTTTTCCTGGCATTTAGTTGCCTGCTTGGAATCAGGCTGTAGCTGTTCATTAATGCGATCGTTCACTTTGGTGCCAGAGAAACGTATTGTTAATTCTTCAGTGTAAGAATGATTAAGTAATCCTCAGTAAAATAAATCACAGGAAAAACTACAAAGTAGATTCATGGCATTCTTTCCTATAGCGGAGCTGCTCACACATCAGAAAGCCTGGGTGTTTTGGGGTCCATTTCCTACCAAATGCTCAAGGAGCGATCCTTCTTAACTAAAAAACATATTTGGAAGAGAGAGAAAGCTGCAAAAGAAACACAACCTTTGTTTTTCTGAACCAGGAGCACAATGCAGTCTTCACCCATGAGAACAGCAATTATGAATTTCAAAATATACTTGTTTAGGGTTAGGATTTAGAAAAGCCTGATGCCAAGTAAGCTTAATAAGAAAGATTCAAGAATTAACCAGATTTTATTCACTTGTCAGGAACCAGTTAATTGCTCCAGGTGAACGACCAACAAGCACTTAGCACAGAAATGAAAGATAACCCTGGAACTTCAGATGAAATGTTTATGCTTGGCAGTATAATTGCACTATTATTTAATATGGTAGTTATTTTGTGCTACATAGATGGCAGGCAGTTACTAATTACATATTTATAGAAACTTGACAGAGCCAGGCATGTTGTGTCCTATAGATTATACTCACAGCAAATATACCCATGCTAACAATTAACCATATTAAGGGTGCTATAACTACAGTACAATATGAGTTAATGCTTTTGTTTGTAGAGTTTGATTCTACAGTGAATATATTAGCTAGGACTCTGGAGATTTAGTTTCCAAAGGTGTCTCTGCCATGGGCCTCTTATATGACCTTGGGCAAGAGATTGTGGATTAGAATCACAGCAGATTTTACAGAATTGTAACATTCCAACTTAGCAATGCTCAGCTGCCAGCTGACCATGGCATACACCTACTGGCACTTGTGGATTTAGCCTCAAAATTTCCCAAGCACTTACAGTGCTGATTCAGGGCATGTCTAAGAGTTTCACAGTCTTCCCTGGACTGGGAACCACAACAGCAAATTCACAACCCAAGCACAACAGCAGTCTACAGACTGCACTGCTTTGCCTCTGTCGCCCAAGGGAACTGGATTGCGAAAGGGTCTCAGAAGTCACTAAGAGACAAAATCCTGGGACAGGACACAACCCAGAAAGGTTCTGGAGCTGCCAATTTCTGGGTTAACTCAGCCATCGGAGCACTCATAAAAGATGTGGACAAACCATGTTTTAATGGAATCCTACCCACAGTGGAGGACAAAGACTCACCTCCCGGGAAGCAACTCGACCTTCAAGCTGTCATGTTGTTATTATGCGGTGGGGATCACGCTCACCTCTCCTGCTGGAGCTCATCCATCTGTGTGACTTCATACATAGTCACCAGACCAGGCAGAAGGAAAGAAATGGCTACAGTGGCTCTGTGGCTGAGGTGAGAAGTCATTCACCTGGGAAATGAAACACGTTGGATCAATCTCCCCGGGGGCAGTTGGGAACTGAACATGGGTCTCCCATAATTTAAGCAAATAGCTGAATACTGAACTACTAGGTAGGTAGAGTAGTAGTAACAGGGCCTCTCAGCCCCTTTTGGAAAAAGTTGGCTGGTGCCCCTCTCTCAGGAATGCCTTCTGTGTCTATTTTCAGGAAAGAGTTCAGTGGCTTGAATGCTCAATGAAGGAAGGTCCTTTGAGCCTGAAATAAGGTGCCCAGGAGGCAAACATCCAAGTCCATAATATTCCCTGCCAAATGACTTGGTTCTTCCAGCCTTGGGAGCTGACTGTGGTAAAATGCCCTTCTGAAGCATTTAATATTTTTCCATCTTACTGCAGAGAGAATTTACCTACTAACACAGAACAGGGTACATTGATTCCACTGCCTGGCAAACATTATGTCCTTAGTTTCCCTGCCATAAAGTGGCACTGCCCTCCCTCTTCAGGAATAATAGGGAACCTTTAAGCAAAACCCAGCTAGGCATGGAGCTAGGCAAACATCTGAACGGGGTCGTGGAGGGTTGTCTCAGTGAATGAAAGTGACTGCATGCACATGAGGAATGAACTTAACAGAGGTTAAGTCCAAAAAGCCCCAAAATAGTCCACCCTTTCTGTTTCTCCCACATACATCCCAAGTCATTATAATTATCATTACAAATTATAAATATTTTGTGGTTATAAGTATAGATCAAAAACATCAAAAAACATCATAGACACAAAAAAGAGAACAGAGTTACTGCAAATTTGCTAGTAGAAACTCCTAGACGTGCTCAGATCCTAGATGGCAGGGCGCATTGCAGAACCAAGGAGAAGTCCCAGCAGCGCCTGACAGTTCAGCTCCAGAACCAGCAACTGGTTTAGGCTTTAGTCCCTTCCTTTCCAGGTTCCAGCTGCTCATGAAGCTTGCAAGAACTTAATTACATTTGAGACTCCTGCCTCTGTAAGATTTGGCCAAAATGGGTCAATACCTTGAAGAATTATTAGGGGAGGTAACTGACAGACTAGAGAAAGAGAGGGCACACAGAACAAGGGCCTCACTTCCTTTGGAAATCTATCTAAAAGCCAGACATCCCATCAGTAAAATTGAGCACGTATTTAAGGACTTTATCAAACTGGAACTACAAAAAGCAGAGTGAGAAGAAATAATGTTTCCTCCCAGGAGCCATAACTTAGCTTTTGCGAAGACTTGGCACAGCCTGACACCATGCAAGCCTGACCTGATGAGCCTCAGGCCTGAGAGACTTGCTTAAGAAAAGCATGTGCTCGAGCCTGAGCATGCCATTCTTTTGTTAAAATAGCAAAAATTTCCTCCAAGCCTTTCCCACAACAAAAATCCAGCCTGCTGGACTGCCACTGTCAAAAGTGCGGGTTGGACACCAGAGATGCCCAGAAAAGGGACGCTGCCCTTAACTTGACATTATAATGGGGGACCTCACAGTCTCCCGCTCCCTGCTCCATGCGCAGGCGTATTGGCTTCCACCGCTGGATTCCCACACAGGCCAAGGTCTCTTTCCCATTTAAGAAGGGAAAGAGCTCCTGCTAGGGCAACAAGTCTTCCTCCCAGCCAAAGACTGGCAGGGAGCACCGCAGCAGCTCCTGCCACCGCCCCAGCTATGCTGCCTGGTGAGGACAAGGCATTAGGACACTTGCATGCAGCAAAAGCAGCTTCTTGGCACCAACCTCTGTGCAGGGCAACAACTCCAAGGATGGCACTGCCAGCCCTTCAGGTGCTGGGTGGAAAAGCTGGGAGCTGGTAAGGAAAGCATTTGGAGATTCTCCATACTGGGCAGCATGGAGAGACTCTAAAACAGCAACTCTAAGAGAAGACAGCGTAGCCTACACAAGTAGGGGCTGCTGCACAGCTCAGAGGGCAATTTTCCTTTGCTCTCCCTTCCCCCAGCTCTCCACTCTGCCCCACCAGCTACTGAATAGCAGCCACACGGCAATGCAAGAGGTTAATCTAGGCAGTCCCAGAGTTGTCAGTAGCTATTCCTACTCAGTGATAGTGTGTACAAGGGTCCTGCAGGGCCTGCAGAGTGAGCACAGCGGAGCAGCAGATGACGCAGCCAGACACAAGACTTTTCAATGCTTCTTGTGCTGAAGCAGTCTCAGCTTTAATTGAAAAGCAGCAAAAAAAATGAGACCAAATCAGTGAAGCTGAGAAGGGTCTGTTCTGTCCTTCGTAGCTCTCCTACCCCATTTCTTCTTGTCTCATGCCACAATTTCCTTAAAAAAAAAAAAAAAAAAGCCCTTTAATGCAACAGTGTCCTTGGGCTGAAATTTGAGGGACACAAAGCAGTTTGGTCAGATGTTAGGGAAGGACATGGTGGTCCCTTTTCCAGATCAGCTCCAAGACCAGAGGTTGGTCTCTAGCAAAGTGACAGACAATGTGAAATTCCACAATATGCTTGAGCAATTTTGTAATAAACTACATAAGGAAAAAAACATTTCTGCAGACTTGGGGATAGGAGCCCATGCAATCACACTGCATCTCCCTGCTGGTGCCTAAGCATCATCGCTGGCTACTTGGGGTGGGAGGAGGAAAGACAGACTTTCCATTCAGCAAAAGAACAGGGTTAAAGTGGGGATAAGCTCTAGCTACCAGTTCACTTGAGGGCAATGATTTATTTTCAGGATTTCAAATCTCTGCAGCTCCTCTTGTGAGCTCCAGCTCAGGATGAAAAAGTAGGTGCAAGATCAGCCTGTTTTCGGGTAGTTCTGCCCATATTATCTTGAAATCTCTCGAGAACAGGAGGTTCCTGTGAGCTCAGAGCTAGAAAACAGAACTTGTCTGCTTCTGATCCGGCATGGAAAGAAAGTCTGCAAGCTTATATCTGTGTAGTTAATACCACAAAATCCCAGAAGTTCATAGAAACCAGGAGCTGAGATTCTGTTTTATCCCCATCTCTAGATGGCATACAGGAGAATATAAAGTCAAGCATTTCCTTTAAGTACCCACATGTCTTGCACAGACTCAAATTTCTGCCTTCTTTCTTTGACAATGTTCAAATACAAGTGCCTCAATAAGATTTCCTGGGCTGAGTAATCATAAGCACAAAACAGAATCATCGACATGGACTAGATAACTCTACATCTACTAGATGACTTTGGCATGAGCAAGTGGTGCAAAGATGAAACGTGCCAGGGAAACTGTCACTCCCTACAGAGCGAGCCCTCAGGGTAGGAGATGAGGCACGCCTGCAAGGGAACGTATGTGCAGAAGCCTAAAATGAAACTGCCTTGCACAAACTAGTAATAAAAGAGAGGTTTGGGTTTCCACAGCTACTAAAGCACCAATTGCCACTACAGCTGAGTTAATACAAAACTAAGGAAGGAGGGGAGAGAAAAGGAAAAGAGGAAAAAGTGTGTACTGACTACTTGTCCTTTGAGACTAGGTGAGCAGGTCTCAGTTCATCAATGGCCAGCGAAGAAAGAGCATGGATTTTTAGCAACAGCACCAAGAGGATTTCACCCACTGACAAACTCAAGTTACAGAAAGCCCCCTATTTTGTGGCTGGGGACACAGAGATCCAGAAGTAGTATACAATTTTGCTATACTGTATAGCAGTAGAAATAATTTCCAGGACTGCCCTGCTTGTTATTGCCTGCTGTCTTTAAAATGCCTCTCTTGGTCCCCCACTTTGGACTGACTGCAGGAACTGCTTTTCATATGAGACTCCAGTTTTGCTGCAGCACCTCTCTTTGAAAGATACTGTTCGTATCTGCTGAAGAACGCTGGAGCGGAATGTGTTGACAGCAGCTCTATGGGCAGAAAGCAGCAGTAATCCCAAGTCCCAGAGAAAACTTAACTGGTCTCATCCAAAGACCAAGTGTTTGAATGCCACCTGGAGACATGGCAGCCCCCGGCAAGCTTGGGTTCAATGCTGATACAATGCAAAGCAAAGTCCGCCTGGGCTCAGTGGGCTTCCTCAGCTCTGGGCTGAGGGGCTGTTCTCACCATTCAGTTGGAGAGCAGACCATTCCTGTAGGAGCCGTGCAAGACCTCAAGTCATATAGATGCACCTCTGTGTTGCTTTGCCATTGCAAGTGCCCAAGAAATGAAGAAAAATGTGCATCCTCTTCCATCACAGCCCTCTGCCATACCAGTCACCGAGCAAAGTGGTAACAAATATTTCCATTGCATTCCTGCTGGGCTAATTCCCATGAAACAGGCTCTCATTCTTTTATAATGACATGCCTTTGCCCCTGTCCTAGGCATTGCAAGCAGGGCCTCAAGCACTCAGTGAGGTGGGCTTGAGCTCACACTCACCTACACAGCGGACATGTGTAGTTTTTATAGTTAGCATTTCATGTTCTCTGCCTCTGGACCTTGACATTTCTGAGGCATCTGCCCACAGGCTGGGGCAGCTGCTGTTCTGTGAAGCATACTGGACACAGTGGGCTGCCCTGCTCACTTTACCTTACTTCACAGCTTAGTCTGCCAGTTCCCATCATCTAAAACCAAACTTATCAAAGCCTGTAGCCGCCCTTCATCCATGCCTAAGCTTCATCTATGGGGAGAATGAAATGGGAATACAACAATTCTCTTCAAACACTCAAGAGGGAGGAGAGCTATTTAAGCACTACGCCTAAGGACAATTGGGGTAGGAATAAACCAAAGCTAGTAGCTAGGAAGTTCCTAAGCATCAGCAGAAAAAGAAGTCAAGGAGAAAACAACCCCAGTGAGTTTTAAATGGACCTTGACCAGATTGTGAAAGACATTAAGTGACAGTCCCATGTTTGATGCCTAAAGATGTCTTTACGAGGCCTCTATCCCTAAATAATAGCAACCCAGACAAGAAATCCATGGCCTGGGGAAGCAGTCACTTAGCAAAGTCCAAGCTCTCCTCCTTTTTATGTCCCCCCTCCCCTTTACACATTGGGATTTACCTACATATATGAGAGAAAGCACTGCCTGAAGAAATAGAACAAGCAGCATCCCTGAACTGAATTCCCTGCAGGTGACTGCCAAATAGCTGTGCCCTCCTTCCCTCCCCTGAGCTGCACCTCAGCCACGCTGATGGTGCTCGTTCCTGTGTGCTGCCTGGCACAGCTTTGGCCAAGATCAGCTGTAATGCATGATACGTCCTCCTTCTGGGAACTCTACCCTGCCCTGGCAGGAGATGGTCTTCAACCAGCTACAGGTCCCTGACATCTCAAATCATACTTAAGGCACTGCCTTGTTTTTAAAGTTTCCTTCAGTTCTTGCCTCAGTTCCTTACCACTATTCAGTCTTATGTTAAAGGTCTTTCATCTCAAGGACCTGTTCTGTTCCCACGGGGCCCCCCATATTAATCTTCTTGCAAAACCAGGACAGAGCTCATCCTGAGCACCTGGTCCCAGCTCCCATCCACAGTGTCCCAGATTCTCTGGGGTTTCAGATGCACTGACTTAGAAAGCCATGTTCAGAGGACTGAGGAGGATTTAAGCAATCTCCTAGCCCAGCCATAAGGACATAGCTGCCCTGGGCATTATTCAGCAGGACCTGCAAGGGCTGGAGAAACGTTTATTTTACTGCTGTCAAGGTAGAGAGCTCCAGTAAAAAGGGGACTTGACTAATAGGGGGAGGGATGCGCTCACCCCCACACACGCACCCCAAGCAGTCCTGTGCGCCCAAGCTGCCCAGCTGAGTCGGCAGAGCAGCTGTGATGCAGTGCCAGCAAGCACTGGCAGAGAGCAGCAGCAGGTGGCCTGTGCCCCATGAGCTCCTCGTAGAGCAGGGATTGGCCCCTGTTATCTCATGGCCGGGACGGCTGCACTCGGGCTTACAGTTCGCTAAAATTGGGGATGCTCGGTGCAGATAAAAATACAGCCCTGACTATGCGAAACCTTTGGGAAGGCAGCCAAAGAGCACATCATATGTCTTATTGGGCTCAGCTACTGCACGGCAGTAAATGCCCTCCGGCAGCGTTCCTGGAGCATTACCTGCAAAAGGCACCTCCTTTGCAGGGCCTCTGCAGAAGTGACCTTTGGGTGTTCCGTATTTGGAGACTTGCCTTTTAGTCTGAAGAGCGGCGACCCCCTCAGAGGGCAGGTTCAGCAATAAACGGCCTCTCTCAGTGAGCTCAGGTGGTGGAAAAGGGCAGAAAGGTGAGATGAACTAGCTCTCTCCAGGTCCTGCTGCCAGAAGTGTGGCTTCTCCAATGGCAGCTGCTCAGCAGGCTTGTGCCACTTCTCTTTGACTCTCACGACACTTCAAAACTGGAAATTCAGAAGCCTGAATCCCACAAGAATCTGAAATTATGCTAGTGGGAGGTACGAAGGGATGCTACAGCAGGCAATACAGCATTGGGAAGGAGAGAGATCCCCCTCTGCACCCCAGAAGACTGCCCACCACCCAAGCAACAGCACGGCCAACCAGAGAACAAGGATTCAAAGCCCTTGTTGAAATGTTGTAGCCTACTGCCATCTCCTCCTGCCGTTTCTGAAAATAAAAGTCTCTAGTGCTTGATAATGTGCAATCATATCAACCAGATTCTGACCATCAGCATAGACTGCAGCTTGGAAGAAAAGACAGTGGGGCAGAAACAGTTGAGAAGCTGAAAGATGACATCCCTTGAGGGACATTCCCTTCTCAATTCCTATTGCTCTTCCATGCATTACTAGAATTTTGTTCTTTCTCACAGAGCCGTAGCCCCCTCCAGAAAATTCTTCTGCCATTTGACAGAATATGGCACAAAATACAACATTTTACACAATGACTATTTCCTGCAGTTGAAATAGGATCATGGTCAGGTGCCCCATCACATTTTTTAAATTTTATTTTAAATAGGCAAAACAATACTCATTTATTCTCCTTTAATTGGGTAAAACTTTTGTTGCTGTATAACCTAAGAGTTCAGAACCCTTACCAAATCACCTCAGTGCTTCCCAAAACCAACCTAAGTTCAGATAGGTATAGCAGCTGCAAAGCTGAGTTGTTCTGGCAGGGAGTTGTTTTCTTTCCTTTCTCCTTATTCAGATTTCCAGTAACTGTTGGCACCACATGAGATGAGAGGGTGCTCGTGCACTTGGTGGCTCTAAAGCTTCAGTTTCCGCTGGCTCCTCTCAGCTCCCAGAGGGCCAGGCATTCCCTCATGCTTGCCTAAGTTAAAGTAAGGATATTAGCTAATGGAAGTGGGAGAAAGCAGGAGCACTCCTAAACACAGACCTTCTATTCTCAAGCCTCCTTAGGACACAGACTGTGATCATCAGGCTAAATAGGTGCGTTACAAAGACTTCATACACAACAGAAAGGCCGCAATGTGCGTATGGGATGTGAGATCGTAGGGGACTGTTCATTTTGCTCATACTCCAAGCCAGCTCTGCCTGCCTGGAGCTCCTTCTGTACCTCATGGACAGCAGAGCACCACCAGTTAGGTCCAATTCTTCCACAGGGCAGTTTCTCTCCTCCATCGCCCTATGCAGCTGTTGAGACTAAATTACTTTTTGTTGAGGCTAACACAATGACAAGGGCTCTGGCTGACCAAGACTTCAAGCATATGAGTTTAAAGGGAGGAGGAGGGGTTGTGTTCTTGTATTACAGCCTCCCCAGTCACAAGGTCCTGAGCCAAAAGGATTGTCAAGATTAGAAACATTATCTACATTCAAATCCCACAGGCATTATGGAATCAGAAAATACTGTAAGGGGATATATAAATGCTTGATACTGTAATGAGCAGGAGGCAACTAGCCAAGCTGCTGTTCCTCTGGCATGCTCTAAACTTTGCTGCTTAATGAGCTTCCCATATGCTTATGGGAACAACTTCATACCTAGGCACTGGTCAGACTCCCCTGCTCAACAGGGAAACAAGGACAATGGCAATGGCACCCAGCCTCTGGGTGTCTGGTGCTTGAAAAACCCCCCAAGGTACCAAAACCCTGCAAAGACTCCCAGCTCTCTGGCACGGCCACAGTAGAAGTTGCTCCCGAGAGTATCACATTGCAGAAAGATTTCCCCAGCGCAGCACCCTCGGGGCGCTGCAGATGAGCACACGCTGTCCTGCATGCCTTGCGTTATCTTATTAGCGTGAAAGATCCAAAGAAGGCAGACTGCCTCCGTAGCCCCCAGCTCAGACGCACACACGGACATGCACACAGGCACTCTCACAGATGCGTAACGCTGTCATATCTCCTCTTAGAACAAGCCTGTTCAGAGGAAGATCTCCAAACACTCCTGCTCACTGACACATACCTCTCCAAAGTTTGTCCAAAACACATCCGCACACTTCAGTATTACCAGATCCAGCTGCCACTGTACAAGGCTCTCCAGATACAGTCACACCAACCTCACCACACAGAAAAGGCTTAGTGTCACTTTTTTTGCCTCACAAGTCCTAGTGAAATGCACACTCTCACCATCTCACACAAAGAGGCTTTCATCCTACGTCCCTATAAAACTGCACGTGCTCACAGCCGCACGCCCACCCAGCCGAAGGGCTGTCTTGCATGCACTGCATCAACTCCTGGCCAAAGCCTCTTCTCCTGAAAAACATCCTTCGCCCACAGCTCACATGCAACCGCATTTCTGCAGCAGGTGCTCCGGCCTCAAATGATGAAGGCACATTTCTGAGATCCTTAAAATACCCCCAGGAAACCCTAGCCCATCTTCTCTTTGCAGGAAACAAGAAAGATTGGGCTTCTTGTGCCTTGGTTTTATCTGGGTGCATGGCTGCATAGCTACAAGTAGCCAGTAAATTTGGAGCTAGACCAAGAATATTTACACAACAGACAGACTGAATAGCCTTCTTCTCTTAGGCTTGCTATATTTTACCTCTAATAACAGAGCATCCAGAGCCTCAAACACTGACTCTGAGGAACCTGCTGCTAGTCCACCCAACTGCCTTGGCACAGGGATTTTCTGATAATGTCCCCTATAGCTGATAATCTCCCAGGCCCCATGAAGGCAGAGACAGATCCCCATAACATGGAACAGGAAACAACCTACCACCTGCTTTGCATATGTCTAGAAAGTTCACAGGAAGTCTGTGTTTTTCACTGCATTATCAGATATCAGCTGCTCTAACATGGATCACATTGACCCAAACCAGAGGATGGGACACCAGACTAGTCAGATCAACGCTGTGATGTAGCAAGATGAACTAAAGATTGATACTCCATTCCAGTACTACCTGCCGTAAACCAGCCAGCACCCTACGTGTTGAGCCTCACCTCTACTCCAAAGAGGAGAGAGAAAAAAGAAAAAAAAAAGAAAAAAAAAAAAAAAAAAGCAAATCCACCATTGTGTTTTGTGTTTTATCCTTTGTAGCACATAGAACCCTTTCGCCTCATACAAAGGCGGTTTCCCTTAAGGACAACAAGCCCAATAGCTGCAGGGGAACTAAGATTGCAGTAGTTCTATGTTTTGCTATTCCATGATGGTGGTGGTGTGAAGCAAACTGGAGCAGGTGTGGATACACATTATTGTAGAGAACATCCTCCAGAAAAAGAGGGGCTGTAACACTATGACTGTCTGTTGAGAACATGTCTTTCAGGAAGGCTTAGGTACAGGCCTGGGGTGTGTATTTGGTGGAAGACAATCACACTTTCAAGACTGAGACTACTTGTAGCAGGGGCCTGTGCCTTTAGTCTCCACTCACTCTTGCAAGTGGTCAGTGCAGGCAAACAAAGGCGATTTGTAGCAGGGGCTGTCCATCCCCAGACACAGCAGCACCAAGCTCTTGGGTGGCATTCAGTCAGGTTTTTGTCGGGGGCAGGGAAGGAAAGCAGCACAGAAATGGGGCTGGAGGAAGGCATTCTTCATAAATCATGCTACAAGCTGGCTGCAGCCTTTCTTCTGCCTCCTTCGGGTCACCCAGAGCCTGCAAGGACACAAGAGAAGACAGCTACATCCTAATGGGGAACGCTGCTGCCCTGACAGTCTGCAGCCTCTCTTCCTGGTCTCGCAGTATCCCTCTGCCACCTCCTGCTACCCCAGCACCCTAGTTGCCACCCTCTGTGGGTCTCCCACAGGAGGGGCTCCAGGGAGGATGGCAAGCTGGCCTTCACCATCAGAGGCATTCCCGGGTTGGGAAAGGAGAGGAGGGGGGAATCTCACAGCTGCCCTGTGCTCTCCATACCTCAGTACCACCTTTGGGGGCCCCAGGCATTCCTGCGGCAGGGCCAAAGAGTCATTTTGTGCCGGTTTCCTGGGGCCGCAGCTTTCGAGGGGTCTGTGTGGAATTTCTAGGGTCTTAGAAGGTGCCGTTCCCACAGCAGGAAACTTAGAGCGTCTGTCCTTTCCTTGGATATCTATTTCCACAAAACAAGCAGGAATGTGATAGCTGTAAGAGGCCCCTTCATCAAAAAGGGTGGAAATTGGACAGGAGTTTCAGAAGTTATAAAAAGACAGCCAGGAGTGTGACTGAATCAGCGTTACTTCCTTTAGCTATCTGGCAAAATAGAAGATCAGGAATTGGCAGGTGACTGAAACCCAGGCAGGAAACATTTAAAGCATTTCATAAGAAAAGGAACTGTTTCAGGTGTTAAGTTTTCTATCTTATTACTGTGTTATTACTCTCCAACTCATCTCCACCACTCCTTGAAAAGACACGAAGACATGACTCTCTGGTTGGTTCTGCAGACAGCATCTCCCACTTCCCCTCCTTGCCCCAACATCTCAAGTCAACACAAACCAGAGCATTTAAATGCTGTTGGGTCTGGGTTTCCTTTTCAAGGCCCAGAAAGGAAAATATTAAAGATAGAAAAATCTAACGCCAAAGAGAGACATGGGTATGGAGAAGGGTGTCTAGAAACACAGGTAGGACTACTTTTGTAAAGCCAGGAACACCTCTGCAGTCCTCCTTTAACTTTGCTCAGGGCTTTTTCTCTTTTTTTTTTTTTGGTTGTTTACCTTTTGTTTTTAATTTGTTGTTGTTTACCATAAACAAACCATCAGCTCATGGTTTGCAACTGAAGCTGCAGGACCATCACCTCCACTTTCCAGCCATCACTGTCTGGCTTTGAGCACCTCCAGAGTTAAAGCATCCACAATGCCCAAGTGGAGCCAGAGGCATCCGAATATGAGGCAGGAGAGAGCTCTTTGTTTTGTGCCAATGAACGCAGAGCTTTCTCTCAGCCATGCCCATTCCTTGGTATAACCAAGGTACTCCAAGGCAACTTTGTGGTGCAACAGTGGGAAAGGATCCAGTCCTTCTGACCTGGAGGCAGCATGTGACATGGTCCATGCATCAGTGCTACCTACAAACAGAATATGGGTCACTTGTTTTTGTCATGCCAACCTAGCAGGGCATGATGGCCTTTACAAACCCCTGTAGCATCTGTATCACTAACTCTCAGCTCTCTGGATTCCTCCACAGCTGGCAGCTCAGGTCCTGGAACCTCGGAGCATTGGCTTCGGGATGGTGGACTCCAAGAAGGATGCCAAGCTTGCCAAAAAGCTAGGTGAGTGCCACATTTAATCTCTGTAATAGCATGGAAAAAGTACTGGGATGATGCCAAACAGCCATCCCAACCTGGAGAGGAACAAGTGGGAGGCAGGAGTGAGCTGGGACCCTTCCAGCAAAAGGCATCCTGGTTAAGAGTGTTAAGAACAGCATTAAAAAAAAAAAAAAAAAAAAAAAAAAAAAAGCACCAATCCATTCTGTAGTGATAACAGGCTCTCAGCTGGCTAAGTAGAAACTTTGAGATGTCTTGATGTCTTGGAGTAAAGGCACTCTTTATGCACAGAAAGAAGTCTGACAGTGATGCAGAACTGAACCCTACAGAGACATCATATAAGCCCTCTAAACCTCACTTTGCCTACTACCGGTCATTAAAGCCACCACTTTGATAGCCAGGTGCCAACCCTTTCCAACTAACCCTTCTTCCCACTCCTATGCCTCTCAACTCTCCCTCTCAAGTCCATTTGTGCAGGGACTCCTGCCAGGAGGGGGTGCCTTTGCTCCACAGCTCCCCTGGAGACACGAGAGAAATGCAGTTTTGTGGTTTGCTCCCCAGAATAGAAGAGGCAACTTCCTATAAATGAGAAAGGTTGATGACACCTCCAAACATAGTTGTATTCTAGTGGCGGGCAATTTCTTCATAACTGAATGCACAAAGATTATAAAAATACTGCAACAAATACTACAAGTTTGGTGGTGGACACTTAACCAGAACCAAGATTTTCTGCCTCTCTAAGAGGCAACAAACTGCCACTCATATTGACCAGGTGTAATGCTCCTGCCATTACACACTGCAGGAACTTGATACTGCTGATTCTGGATCCTCTGCCAAGACATTGTGGCATTCAGTCCTCAGGCCAGTGATGTGTCATTCAGATCTTCGAGCCTGCGTCTTGGCATCTCAACCATTGGTTTCTAATCCTTTTTCTAAGTCTAGCTAAGACTCAGAGTTTAAAGATCACTTCATTTTTTTGGTCCTTTTTATATCCACCTAGTTCAGTCTTCTCTAGGCAGAGAGTGCAACCCTGAAACCAAAAACTACATCAGATTCTGTTTTGTCTAAAATGACAGCCTGCGCAAATTTGGGATGTCAGTTGGAATCCAGTATTCTTTATTGCAATATGGATAGCCAGAGTGCCTAAAACAGCATTCTTCCAGCTGAAACCTAACTGTGATTCAAATGAGAAGTTCCCAACATTTGGGAAGAAATTAACACAAGTTCTGGTTGGGGTCTGTCCATCATGCCCTGAAATATTAATCAGGAGGTTGTTCAGGTTGTTTCTAACCAAAAAGGCTCAGTGACCTGGCAATGACATTTTCCCAGGACGCACTCCTAAAATAGCAAGCAAATTGCTCCATTATAAGAGGAGCAATGATTTTAGTGATGTTTTGACCACATTATGTTTCCTGTCTCCTCCTTTCAGGCTTGGCAGAAGAAGGAAGTCTCTATGTCTTTAAAGAGGAGCGATTGATTGAATTTGATGGGGAACTAGCCACAGATGTCTTAGTGGAATTCCTCTTGGATGTAAGCACTGATAAGCCCAGAACTATAAAAAAACTCCCAGAAAAGACCTTGAAAATGCTCACCTTCCTAGAAAGCAGAGATTATCTTTATTTACAACTCCATCTCTCTGAAGCACACTGGCATACAAATGACATAGCGTTCCTGAGAACTTGTATTAAGACAAGTTGGCAAACATCTTTATAAGCCACCAGCCACTATTATCTTATTGATATTATGCACCTTCATATCTACTAGTTGCCAACTGCTTCATCAGGTAGCTGACAGCATCCCCACATAATCAGTGGCTTATCACCCACCTCAGTTAGCAAGCCAGTATGCAAACACACTGCCATTTGCAAAATTCATTCATCCAATTTAAAAATATATATAAATTTCCCCAAAGCATTCAAGAAGTAGTAACCCCACCACCACCAAAATCAACTAATAAAAGCTTAAGTCATTGAGGGAGGGGGATGTGATCTATTTGCCCATTTCTAGACAAACAAGACAGTGTACTGCTGCCACCTCTGTGGATTTATGGAACTGCAGCAACCTAACTTTGAAGGGAACATGGCTCTAGACTTGGCCTTCTCAGATCATTTTGTCCATGGGCACAATTACATACTCCTTCCTGTGCCTAAATGCAAAAGGAATGTTGCTTCCCTCATCAACTCTTTGCACTTCTCACCCTTCCTATCCTAGTCCTAGAAAAGGTAACAGGCCAGATACAAGGTCTACATTTTGTGATGAAAATTTTGGCCTCTTCCATAGGAGGCCTGTCAGCCTGAAGGACTCAAAATGGCCCCTCTTATCTAAGCTCTGTAGATGGAGAAACTGAGGCAAACAGAAACACTACAACAACTCATTGACTGTCCATCAGAAACAGCAAAAAAACAAAAATTGAAGGCAGCTCACTGTAGTCCCAGGCACATTCTCTGCCAAGGGAATTTCATGGCCTGTAAATTTGACTTTACTTCGAAATCAGTCTCTAAATGAGCACTGATTGCCATAACACAGTTAGGAGAGGTCTCTCTGGGACGGGGAGCAGCAGAGAGGCAGAGTTAGCTTCCCAGTTTGACAGGACTTCAGCCTAGATGGTCACCTGCATTAGTGAAAGCAAAGTGCCTGTTGCAAGGGCCACGGTTCATGCTGTAATTTCATACCATCCTTTTAAAGCAAGGTGCAGAGAACATGCATCCTCTCAGCCCCACCAGCGCCCTTGCAAGGACTGTTATCCACAGATGTTTCCATGATCCAGGGAAGTCACAGGGCTCAGATTCCCCAATTCCGAGGGCTCAGGCACCAGAGGGCACTACTGGAACGAGCATAGGCTGGTTTGGGGTTTCCCATGCCCAGCCCAGCAGAAATCAGCAGCAGCACAGCCAAACATCTAAGCATCATTTGTAAGCTCCTTTCGTGATGCTTCGCTTGCTGCACTTTGCAGTGTGCTGCATACAAAGTGTGTTAAGTGATAAAAGGAAGAAAGTGAGAATTCCTGTTTGTATGTTTTACACTCACGAGGGAGAATACCCACTAAAGCAGGGAAATAATATATATAAAAAGAAAAACAAAACAAAAGACACCTGCAGTGCATCAGCAGCCTGGTCTCAAAGGAAAAATCCAGTCATCCTCCACAAGTTTTACAGGGGCCTGCCTACATTTTCCCCTCACACTCCCCAAGTAAAACCACACCAGATTTACACCAGTACTGCTGGGCAAAGCCAGAGCAATTCCCTTACTCTTCAGCTAGTTAAGGAAGAGAGAAGTCTGTACTCCAGACAGGCCGTAGCTGCAGAGAGGCCTTGTACCAAATGCTTCATCAAAACCATTAGGTAACCCAGTCAACAGTAGGGGTTTAACCCATGTTATGTAGGATGATCAGCCAGGAAAACACACATCTACACTTTCCACTGTTCCACAACTTCACTTGCCCACCCTCTAGCACATCATTTTCCACACTGTTCTCCAGAAGAGACTTCTTTAAAGTGACCTATTCCATCAAATTACGCTCAACAATATTTCCAGCACCCACAATCCTGGTGCCAGCCCCCTTCAACTTTTCTCCCCTTTTCCTCTCAAAGCCAGCTGCTACTGCTCCTCCTCATCTCTCACCACAGCAGGCCCTTCAGCATCCCTTTTGACTACCCAGGCCTCTCTATTTCTGTTTTTACACCTATGCAGTGTGCGTCCTAACCGCTCCCTCTGAAGGCGACCCACTTCTCTAGGTGACCCTTGTCTTAAGGCAGGGACCATTAAATAGCGTTACCAGCAGCAGAGCAATGGGATGCCCTCCTTCTCCCCACTTAGGTCACTGGTAACATAGCCTGTCAGTCAGGCTGGGGCTGCAAGTCACCACATTATCAAACTCATTTTTTCATGGCAGCTGCTGGAGGACCCTGTGGAGATCATAAACAGCAAGCTGGAGCTCCAGGCCTTTGATCAAATTGATGAGGAAATCAAGCTCATTGGCTACTTCAAAGGAGAAGACTCTGAACGTGAGATGAAATATTTTCCTCACGGGAATTGAGGTCTTGAAGGGGGAAACTAGGGGTGGAAGGGACTGATTCTTGGTTATCAATATTAAGGGAGCAGCAGAACACAGTGGGTCGTGGCCGTGTCAAAGTCACTTTCAGGAGATGGAAAATGAAGGGGGATGATTGCAGGGAAGTTTCTGCTGCTGCTAAGCATGAACTCATTCCCCTGCTGACAGCACTATTCCTTCTGCAAGGTGCCTGCTGGCAAGAGAACAGGGTGATAGTCCAGGCTCTTCTGCTAAGAGGAGTAACTCTACCTCACCCCAAATCACATGAGACCACAGTAATGCTGAGAGAGCACCTAAAGGGAGCCACACTCCCCCTCTCACAAGCAGTGAGACCAGGAGGTGTTTAAGAAAAAAAAGAGAGGGAGATGAAGAGGGATGGGGACATACATTCAACACCATCTTGGGAAACAACAGCAACAAAAAAAGACCAGCAGTAAGCAAGACACTTCAGGGTAGCATGGCAGAGGCTCTGAGCTGTTTCTCCCTGCTGAGCCCAGGGGCAGCTGAGGTAAACAGCCAGCACCCCACAGGGAGGGGACTGCTCCCATGCCCTGAGGGACACACAGCTCAGGGACTCCCACTGGCATCCCAGGATAAATGTCCTTAGCTCTCACAGACCTAGAGAAACCTTCCCCAACACCCTTTCCTGGTAAGCCCCAGCAGGCTCCTCATCCAGCCCCATGAACTCCCTGCTTACCAGGAGGTGCTGGCACTGTACACACCACAGGGCTTAACACCCACACAAAGACAGCCTCCTTTAGCAAAAGGCAAAGTGTTCCTACCCATTCAAGAAGGGTATCAAAGTGCCTACAGCACCACAGCAACCTATTCACCTCTCTCTGCAGTTTCCCTGCTGGCTCTAAACCAGAAAGGTGGAAAAATGACCCCTATAAAGAGCTCCTGCCAGGTGGAACATATCCTTCCCAACCCCAGCTGAAGGCCCTATGTCAATTAACAGCAGAAATGTATGTCCTTCCTTTCTCCCTGCCAGCTAGAGGAGCACACCTGCTTGTGCTTGGTGAATGTTTAGGGAATCCCAGCAATCATTAATACTAACATGACTCGGTACTGCTTTGTGCAAGAGGTAACTGCAAGCAGCCTCACCTGCAGGCTGGAGGTGCAATCCCTCTACCTGCCCCTCAGGGCTGCAGATGTGAGCCCCCAGATCTATAGTTTTCCTGAGCCCTGTGTGGCAGCACCAGGTCTGTCCTATTTGCTCCATGTGAAATGGTTCCTCTTTGTAAACACTGGAAGAGTGAAAGAAACATAATACTATCATCTATCATATTCTGTCATACCATATATTTGTTCTTTTCAAAACATAGCCAGCTGTATGCGAAATCTTCTCCTCATTCCCCTTTTGTCCTTCCAGATTACAAAGCATTTGAAGAGGCAGCTGAACACTTTCAGCCATACATAAAATTCTTTGCCACCTTTGACAAAGGGGTAAGTGCTGCCCTGTGAGAGCTCACAGCCTCCTTTACACAAAACTTAGCAGCTTTCAGTTATCAAAGGTTTAGGCTCTGAAGTAAGAAGTTAAGAACAATCTTCCTTGAAACTCTGTGGATGTGAAGGTTTGGCTAGGTTGGTGAAAAGACTGAAAGAATTGGGGGATCCAGCCAACCATCAGTGCCCAACCACATTTTCCTGTATCTCTGTAGATGGTATCCAGCCCTTGTAGGCCTTGACTTGCTGCATCACTTGGACTGTACTAGTGGGCATGTTGCCATGAAGACTCAGCAAGGCTGACATATAGAAATGTGAATAAGGTGCCTTTTGCCTCCTTGTGTCTCATCTCCTTTGCGGTTGAAGACCCTCAAATCTCAAATGGACGAGACAGGCCTGTCTTAGGCTCCCTGTGCATAGTATGAAGACATGCAAAGAACTAGTCTGTGAGGAATATATGTGGGATGCTTGACTAGGAGTTACAGAGACACATGGATCAAAAAAGTTGTAAAGTGCAAAAGGACACTTTTTATCACATAACCTCACTCTATCCATAACTTCTGACTCTACTATTTACATGGTGTTTTCCAGGAAGCTCAAGATGGTCTTGGATTTAATGTCTGGCTTCAGTTTCTCATTTTGAGCACTCCTGTAACTTGTACTGTGTGTGTCCACATTTGGATTTGGCCCTGTTGCGAGATGAAAGGTCATTTCTGCAGCTTGGGGGCATATTTTGGTTTGGGCTTGGAAACCAGACCCATGAGAGTCATAAGTGCATGACTCTAGTCTTGGTCTGACCCAGTGCTTAAGACAAGTAGTGTAGAAAGCATCAGCGTTTCTTTGCCAAGGAAAGATTCATTCATTCATGGCCAGCTCTAATAATGTTTTCTCAGGGAGATAGAGTGCCTCAACCTCTGCTCTGCTACCAGAGGAGACGCTAGATAGGCAAAGAGGCATGTCAGACTTACTCATGTGTGACCTTCTGCCACTGCAACAGGTTGCCAAGAAGCTAGGTCTGAAGATGAATGAGGTGGATTTCTATGAACCATTTATGGATGAGCCTGTTCACATACCTGATAAGCCTTACACGGAAGAGGAATTGGTTGAATTTGTGAAGGCGCACAAAAGGTATGTAGAGTGTAGGGTGTTCCTGGCCATGGGAAGCGGATAAAGGTGTTTGCTGTCATAGGCTTACCCCTCTGGAGTGGCCCGTCTCAGTAAAAGGGAAGATGACTACCCCTTTTCGACTGTTTGCTGCTCCAGGTTTGAGATTTTGGTGAGTCTTCTCCTAATCCCTGAGATACAAACAGCTGTACTGTGACTACAGCCAATCAGTACATGGAGCTAGGACAGCCCAGCTTCCTTCCTCCTCCTGGGGCAGTCCTCCTTTTTTAACTAGTGGAGAAGCTTTCAGGCAGTAAAGAGTGGTAAGCCTGCCCTGTTTGTTCATACTTTTTATTCATGTTTGTACAGAAATTATTTTCTGCTGGACTGTCAGGTGAACACCAAATTCTGTCCAGTCCTCTCCTTCCTCAAAACAGCTTCACTAATGGCTAAACTCCTCTCCTGATGTTAGACAGACATCCGGATAGTAAACAGACTCTGAGCTCAGACCAAAGACAGAGGACCATGATGGATTAAGAAGAATGGCACCATGATTCTGTTCGGAGTGGGTGCACAAAGCAAGCCCTTTCAGGTACAGCTGTACCTGAAGGCTTTCCAGCCCCATCTGGAAAGTCCTGAGGACCTACCATTTTTGATCAAGTCAGTGGGCAGTGTGGATGCTCCATGCTTTTTGCAATCAGGTATGCAGCATTATTGTTTAGGGACTTGGCTACTTGAGGAGCCCAGGAAACTGAAGGTGACTGGAAAGCCTGATCCTGTGTCAATGCACAGCCTTAAATATATAGATGCAGATGTCTATGATGTGCTCTATTTTTACACCCTGAAAAATACAGTGCAGGATAGTCACATCAGGTGTCTGCTTCTCCTGCACCTGCATCTCTTGGAAGGCATTCAAGGGACAAGAAGAAAGTTCAGTAAAAACAGGGCCGTGGATACTGTTAGGGGATCAGAAATAGGACTGAGCTGGAGATTTCTGCTCATACACACAGGGTTAAACATACTGCTGGCTATAGAGACAGGAGATTGGTCCCATACAGATTCAGAAGAGAGACTTGGAAACAGATCTCTGCTTCTTCTGAAATATGAAGGGGTCTTCTATCTCCCATGTACTCTCAGGTCACTTTGCTGACCTCCTACACTTCCTGACCACAGTTTTTCCCATCTTTTTTTTCCCCAACATCCTTCTGCCAAACAGCAGCATCAGGAGGCTGATTAAACACAGTCAGATAAATGCTAGCCTAATAAGGCAAGCTCTCCATCAGCACAAAATTGCAGTGGAAACCCCCTGTGTCTTACATATTTCAAGATGCTATCTTGAGCTTGATAGGAGTGGGGGAATGTATCTTTTATTTTGTAACAGCCAAGGCTCAGAAGGGAATTAAAAGAAGTCTTGTGAAATCAGATGTGTGAAATCCCAAACCTGCCAAGGTGCTGTCATGAGAGGGGGATAAAACC
Source organism: Nothocercus julius (assembly GCA_013398735.1). Lineage (NCBI taxonomy): Eukaryota > Metazoa > Chordata > Aves > Tinamiformes > Tinamidae > Nothocercus > Nothocercus julius. Next base: position 137,146 of record VZSV01000129.1, on the reverse strand, counting down.
TTTGGGTCATAGTGATATATTCCCAGGAATTAATACTGCTTCTTCTTACCTTGCTGCTGGCAAAGCACCTTAAGCCAAAGGCTGGAAATAGAATTAGTCAGATACAGAGATGATCAGGCATGTAGAGAAATTGAAGCAACTTCAGCAGTTACTGCTTGCTAGTTCCTTTTAGACAACTTAGAAGAAATTTCTCCAGTGCAAAATGCTTTATAAGGGCCACTTTCCTCCTTCCGCTCACACAGCAGACTTTTGCACTTTATTCCAGGCAGCAATTATGGGATATCCTTCTTCTGAAGTGAGAAAAGCCTCTGACATCCCTGTATCCCCCAGAAGATGTACCCTACATCACTAGCAGAAGCTCCCTGTAGTCACAAGTACCCAACCACTTTTGCACACCTTAAGCAGCTCCTTCAGAAGGGCTCCCTGCTGCTCAGGGAGGCTCCACCACCTCTCCCTCCATCCTGTCTCATTATCAGTCCTGATGTGGGATCATCAGAACCACAGGTGTGTGCAGTATGGAGTGCACAGCAGAGTTGTTCATTGCCGTAAGAATACGCTCTCTTCTAATCTTTAGTCATTTCCCCAAGATTTCTAGCATTCATTTTGTCTTTTTTGCCTTCAGAACTGATGTTTTCCTAAAAGTATCCACAATGACACCTGGGCCTCCTTCCTGAGCAGCCATAAATAATTGTAACTAATTTAGAACCCATTGTTTCACATGTATAATCACCTTTTTTTCCCCATGTGCATTACTCTCTATTTGTCTATCTATGCAGCTATTCAACTCAGAGGAGATCCCTCTAGTGTTGACCATCTGATCAATTGTGTACAATAAGCATTTTTATATCTCACTATTCCCCATCTTTTTTCAGACTAAGTAAGAATATGTTATGCATATGATCATGCCAAAGCATATGCTATGAATTTTAACTGGTTAATACGCTCCATAGTGAAAACTGACCTTTCATTTCTACCTTCCATTTACTATCTTCTAATATTAATGCACAGGAGGGCCTCCCCTCTTGTGTCATTGCAACTTAGTTTCTTTGATAGACCCTAGTAGATGACTTTGTCAAACAAATACTTCTTTAAATGCAGTAAACTCTGTTGACCAGAATACCTTTACCCATTGGTTGACCTGCTCCAAGAACTCTAGTGGTTATGCGAAGAACAACATTCCTCTAAAAAGTAACATGGTCTTTTATCCTCCTATATTTCTTCAAACGTGTATTAATTCTATTCTTGCTAGTGGTTTCTACCACTTTGCCCACATGGAAGTCACGTTCCTGGTCTTTTTGAACCTGCAAAAACGTGATTCCTTGCATCCACCCATTCCTTTGTGAAAAAAAAATCATTCTTTGCGTCCACCCTTCTGGCAGTAAGGCACACTGAGCTGACAGATTACACACCTCTAATAGCACAGCGTCAGCTTCATATTTGATTTCTGTTGGAATTCATAGATTAATGCCAGCTGGTCTTGGCAGCTCGCTATGCTTCATTTTACCAGTTTGTTCTGACACTTGTCCTTACAACAGTTCCCTAGACCTGTCTGCTGTGAAGGCCTGCTCTGGTGGGGGAACCTACCCAGGCACCCTGTATTACAGTGAGCAAAGATGCAAAGAAATATTTTTGCTCTTCTACTACAGCCTTATATTCTTTAGGTGATCCTTTAACACCTCAGGCACTTCTCAGCCTGAGAAACTCTTTCACAGCCTTTTATTCCTGATGGGATTGAAAACATTTGCTACTATTTTTCTTGCTTTTTGTGAACTATCCCCAAAATTTGCTTTGTCTAACCTTATGATTTAAATTTTCTTGCCAGGGTTATTCTGCCTTCTCTGTTTCAGCAGAATTTTGAAGGATTTTTATGGTGGAATTATGCTAGAGTAAAATTAGGAAAAGAAGGGAACAAAGCCCAGTAGGCAAGCAGAAGTATGAATAGCCCAGGACTGCAATACAGAACTTCATTTGCTCAAAAACTGAATGGACCATCTCATGCGCTCAGCTCCACAGGGTGGAACAAACTGCAATGTGTGGGGATAATTCGCCAAAGTATTCCAGCACAGAGGGCCATCTCATCTTCAGAGACACAAATAACAGCTGCAGTGACTCTAGTGGGGGCAAGGGCAGAGTTTTATCACTGTAAATGAAAGGCTAATTTGACCTAGTGTGCCCCTAAGCTTGCATTCAAAATACGCTAACTTATGAGTCTGACGCCAGCCACCAACCAAATGTGCCGCAGGGACCTTTTCCCATCAGTTGACCGCTGTCCGCATCCTCAAAGCAAGTCCTTTCTTCTTTCCAGGGCCACCTTGCGGAAGCTGCGCCCAGAAGACATGTTTGAGACCTGGGTAAGCATATGCGGGTGGGAACCCCTTCATCTTCTGTGCGCTTCTAACGAGACACAAATCCGTTCTGACTACCAACCTGCCTCATGAAAGCTCCAAAATCTGAGTAGGCAGAAACACCAGCTTTCCTTCCTTGCAAAGCATCTGCAGCATTACAGACATGCTGGCTGCTTTGGGAAGGAGGGAAAGCCTTGGTTATGATGTCCAACATCCAAACTGAAACGATATGCTTAAACGCTTTGCTGAGCAAGCATGGATAGCTGAATGGGGGCCCAGTTGCTTCTCAAAGAGAACCAAAGACTAGCAAAGCATGCCAGGTGGACCCAGCAGTCGTAACTCACCTCCAATTCTGGGCAGGAATGAAGAGGGAAGACATAGGATTGAAAAGCAATTTCTCAGCACTGTAAACAGCGCTGATTCCCAAAGACTGGCTATTCCAATCAGTGGACGAAGAGAAGCTATTCTCAATTAAGTAACTACCCTAGCTGGTCCAAATGTATCTGTTGTGAAGTTCTTTAGCAACCATAATATGACTGCGTTCATATGCATCTTTGGGAAGGATTTTCTCAGCGACATCCAGGTTTGTGGCAGGGTGACTTCAGCAACCTGTTTGCTGGGTGAGTAATGGCTCTTGTGCTGAACAGATGACTAATGGAAATTGTGCAGGAGCAATTGTACAATTCAGAATCCAAACGAGGGCAGGCAATTCCATTAATTATGTACACTATGGAGCAAATAGCGCATTGATTGCACTTCTCACAGCATGAGCGAACCGCACGTTGGTGCTTCTGCAGAATTAACCCGCAATTTGCAACATATCACACAAGGCTCTCCTGGTCTGCAAGTGTGGGGGAAGAGGGGAAAGGTGAAAATTAAAGGAAAGTCATGCATTGCAAATTATTCCTTCACCGCAAATGAGCATGATGTTAACAGCAGGTCAGGGAAATTCAAGTGCCAGCAGAATGGTGAAAAACAATCTGAACAGGTGATTTAAGGAAGTTCAAGATGATTCAGTCACTCCTCCAGAAAGCTCAGTACAAGATTTTTAACAGCATTCAGTTGCCCTCTTGCATAACATGAGATGCTGTGGCATGCAGAGGCACCGAAAACCTTGGGAATCTTTAATACAACTGAATCAGGAGTTAAGAGTCTCCTGAGCATGATAGCATTCTCATTTTATTTTGAAATGTAGTTTGATGTAGAAGATGATTTCCAAAATCCATTGAAGTCCCTGGAAGTTTTTTTCATGGGCTTCAGAGGGACCCAAATTTCACACACTTAGTGCTTTTGATTTCATACTGAATATATTCTAAAATAACCTCAGGAAAAGTGTGAATTATGAATGATGGAGTGTTTGCTTAACGAACACCTTGGGAATAAAGTGATCGTCCCGTTGAGATCAGGAGATTCTTACATACAACTGACGGCAGGTTTGATTCTATGCCCACTGCAAATTGAGACTGTGACTAGTGACATCACTGGAGATACTCCAGTTTAAGTGCTGCATTGGAGTTCGGAATCTAGCCCAGATTTTGCATTTTCCTGTCTGACAATGGTGCCAGCAAATATGGAGAAAAAGTGAAACTATAGATTTTGCCATCTGTAAGTGGTCTGAATCCTGCAGTAAATTTGCCTAGAATACCCTGGTGAAAATGTATTCCCAAAGACACCGGCAAAGGCCCAGCATCGACTGTTGTTTCTAAAGATAATGTTTTCCACTTAATCTTTTAGCTTTTTTTCTCCTTTCAGTTTTTGATGGTGGCTTTGTTACCTCTGGGCTCAGGAGGGAAAAGAAATTAGCATTTAGATGGGAATTTTTCTCTTGCATTAAAACCAATTGAAATGGAAACAGGGACCAGCAGCGGATGAGGAACGTGAAGCTGTTCTGTGGGATAATTCTGCGATGACATTCGTAGCAGGCAGATGATAAACGGTCTGGCAGATCCATTGGCCTTTGCCAGTATCATTACCCAAGCCTACTGTCACGTGGCTCATGGAGAAAAGCAGTCCACCTCCTTCGAGCAACCAGACTGTCGTTTCTTCCCTGCGCTCATTTGAGCCCCATGGCATTTGCACAGAGACATCTCCCCCCCAGCTGGTTCCCCTCACTGCTCCAGACACCCCAGCCTGGACCAGACCTTTCGCCTCGCAAAGACGCTCAAGCAAGCCAGCTTGCCTCTGGTGTTATGAGCAAACCATCTTCCCTGACCCGAAAGGAATGTGTTTGGGGTCTGAACGGAGCAGGAGGTATTCGTCTCCCCATGGACGCCCCCTCTTAGCATCTGTAAATGACCTGGGGTGATGCGGCCCCGAGCCATGGTGGCCGAGGCCGTGCGTGGCCTCCTCCAGAAGCTCTTGCCCAGCCACACTGTGAGAGGCTCTGTCTCCCTCGCTGCTGCAGTGTCCACCTTGGGTTTAGCTGTAGGACTTCCACGGTGCCCCCCCAGCCTGCCCCACTCAGCACCTTCTGCCTCCAGAGCTCAGTTGTGCCTGAGCTCTTTCTCGGGGTTTCAGCGGGGCTCCAGGCTGCGCAGTTCTCCCAAAGGAGTGCCGCTTGGGCACATCTCCAGCCGCGGCTGCGCCCCAGCCTCTCTCCCGGCCCCTCAGTAACGGGGCTATTTCTTGCAGGAGGACGACCTGGATGGAATCCACATCGTGGCCTTTGCTGAGGAAGACGACCCAGGTGAGCGACCGTTTTCCTCCCGGCATGGCCCCGCCACTCAAGGGCAGCGCAGCCTGACGGGCTTTTTTTGCCTCAGCGGGATGGTTGCGCGTGGGCCCCCCGTGCAGCCCCCCAGCTCTCCCATCTTGTCCCTGCTCACCAGCTGCTCCGCCTGCTTTGCTCCTCCGCGGGTGAGTGACCTCCCCCATGAGCTCCCGTGGGCATCTCCGCCTCCTCTGCTGCCTCTGCCCTGTCTCCTGCCAGGCTTCTTGCCTTTCCCACAGGAAGGCTGTCCGGCTGGTAGGGCAGCCCCGGGGAGGCCTCCCTAAGAAGGAAGGCTGCCTGCTGCCTTTCCTCTCAGCTTTTCCCTCAGCAAATCCAGTCGGGCAGCTGGGAGCCTGTCAGACGAGCCAGGCTGCTGCGGCTCCTGCCAGGAGCCCCACGCCCTGGCCGGGAAGGCGAAGCCGCCGCTGCCGGGATGGGGAGCGAGGCTAGCGAGGCTGCTCGAGGGCGTTTGCACTGGGCGCTAGCACGGACTCAACCGTCCACTTGGGGTTTGAATTGATCACCGAATGTAATAAAAAAAAAAGAAAGAAAGAAAGAAAGAAAGAAAGAAAGAAAGAAAGAAAGAAAGAAAGAAAGAAAGAAAGAAAGAAAGAAAGAAAGAAAGAAAGAAAGAAA
>VZSV01000129.1:108785-129645 GCA_013398735.1 Nothocercus julius | reverse complement strand
GAAGGAAAGAAGGAAAGAAGGAAAGAAGGAAAGAAAGAAAGAAAGAAAGAAAGAAAGAAAGAAAGAAAGAAAGAAAGAAAGAAAGAAAGAAAGAAAGAAGAAAGAAAGAAAGAAAGAAAGAAAGAAAAAGAAAAATTTTCCCCTTTCCAGCCCAGCCTGGCACCAGGAAGAAATTCGCCACCGGCTCGCGTTCCCTTAGCCGCTTTGTGCACCAGCCCCAGCTGCTGCTGAAGCAGTGCCTGCTTGCAGTGCAGTCCTTTGGTCTATTCAGCATGGCAGCTTGCACGTTTTATGGCACAGAGCGAAGAAGCAGGGGCCGAGTGCCAAGATTTGCTCCCCAGGTCTGCGGCCGCCCTGCTGTGTGGCTCGGGTGGTGTGTGCTTGGGGCTGGATTTGTCAAGTGCGCTTGGAAAAGCTGTGGGCAACAGTTCCTGAAAAGCAGTGGAAACGGTGCTGCTAAATCCTGCCCAGCACATGGAAAAGCTTCGGCCTCTCAGGGGCTCCTTTCTTGACTTGCTGAAAGAAAATACTGACATTGTTCCACTCCATAGAAGGATTATGAGTCTTGATCCATGTGTAACTAATTTCAGTACCCTGGGAAGATGCTAGAAATTAAAAGCATCGTGATCAGAAGAAAAAGAGTTGGGAGGCTGCATTTTCTTTTACAGAAAAGAGAATTATAAACAATTCCTGTTTTCACAGGGGATGAGGGATGTTGAAAAACCCAGGAGTGCAAATGCCGATGTGTTTTTAGCAGAGGGAAGTAGCAGTTCATTTATCATTTCAGATGGCTTTGAGTTCCTGGAAATCCTGAAGCAGGTTGCCAGGGATAACACAGATAATCCTGACTTGAGCATTGTGTGGATTGACCCCGATGACTTCCCTTTGGTGAGTGGCAGCGGATCTTTTCCTTTCTTGGGTTTGTATGTGATGTATGTGTTGGTTAAATCCCCAGCATTGCCCCGAAGTGTTCACCGAATATGAGGGAAGGGAAACTGGGTCTCAGGAGATCAAACTGAGGGCTGCTCCTTCAGGATCTGCCTCCCAGCCACGTTTTGCACCCCAGCTGTGGAGAAAGAGGGTGATCTCCTACATGGCTGCCTCAGGAACATCCTAAGGGGACAGCATTTTTCTCCAGTGTGTGATGCAGCCCAAGTTTCCAGTTTAACTCTCTTCTCCAGATTTAATCAATATGCAGTCCCTTCACCACAGTCCAGCTGGCTGAATTAATATTAAGAAGTTTCACAGAGATCTTCGCCTGAGCTTTAATTCTCGTTATTGCAGCTGATCACTTACTGGGAGAAGACTTTCAAGATCGACCTTTTCAGACCGCAGATTGGGGTGGTGAACGTCACAGACGTGAGTAGCACAAGAGAAAAATGGTGATCACAAGATGAGGGTGCTAGAAAGGACAGGATCTAAGATAGAAAGCAAGTCCCCTGAAGTCAATAGGATTTTTACTGTTAAGTTCAAGCATACCCAGTTTTTTCCCCAGGGGGAGGTATCAAGACCTCACCATTCCCATGTGCAAATGGGCTCTTAACACTTCCAACTTCAGGCGGGCTTCAGCCTGAGCATGTTTGTGCAGCTGAGTCACACACAAACCTCTTCTGCCTAGGACAATATTGGCCCCTGCGGTCTGAACTTCAAGATTTTGCCCAGTTTCCTTTTCAAGGCCTCGCATTTCCCCACCTTCACTCAACATGCTCCTTTGTGCCTCCCAGGAAGGGTCTGCTCTGACTGCAGCCTGGCTGGCCTGGAGGGGGAAAAGTGCTTGTGTGTGGCTAGCAGGGGTTGCATTCAGGAAAGGCAAAGCCGAGGAGGAGGAGGAGAATGGAGGAGGAGGAGGAGGAGGAGGAGGAGAATGGAGGAGGAGGGTGCTTTTGCAGCAGAAGCCGAGTGGCACAGCTTGAGTGTAGGAGTGAAAGATGGTCCCCAACAGATGACAGGGAGCAACTGCGCATATTTAAAAAAAAATAATAATAATACACAGACATGATAGGAAGACAGCATAAACTCGAAACAGAGGGATTGTCCCAGGGCAAAGAGGAGAATTGGGGGATCTCCTAAACTTTCATCCCATTGAATTACGGCTGCCAGTTCCCTTGCACAAGTTGTATCTTCCTTCAGCCTGAAACTGAGGATGTTTCCTCGCCACATAAAGGCTTAGTTGGATATGCTCAGGGCCTTCCCCATTGGGAAGGCTCCAGCCTGTGGCCAGCCCCTCAGGAGGGGAGGATGGCCGCACCTAGGAGAATGGCCAGTGACTCTGACCCCCTCAGCAGCACTACCTGGGGGTCCCACCTTCCCAGGCCCCTACAAAAGCCAGCTACAAATGATGTCTGGCTGTGGGGAGAAGCGGGAACAAGGGAGAGGGATGTCTCCATGCACCCTTGCACAGAGCTCACCTGTGCAAACGTGGGCAAGAGCCCATCTCTGCCCCCACACTGCCCAAAACATGTCCCCCTGCCCACCCCTGGGCTGCCAAGCAGGCAGCTCTGTCGTGCTGCTGCAACGCTATGGAAAGTGAAGCTCATCCCCCCCAAAATCCCCCGTGCTTTGCTGCAGAGAGGCCAAAAAAAGAGAAGCATTTCTCCTGCTTCTGACAATAACTGTCAAGCTGATCAGAGCACACTTAACACATGCTCCAGCCTGGCTTGTTTATTGCGTTAGTTTATTTTTAATCATGAAATGCTGGATGCTTTAAACTGTGGCTGAAAATGAATCTATCTGGATAGGGCGAGTGTCTCTGGAACCGGAGCTGTCTCCACCACAGAAGTATTTTTAATTTGGAGTTTGGGGTAATGACTTCTTCGTGTTTGAAATGTCACCAATACAGAGGCAGCTAATTCATTAGAAGAGATAATTTCATTAGAAATGAGCAGGAAGGGACTTGGGAGAGTTGGGGCAATCTCCAGGGCCTAAGGGCTGGTCCACCAACCTTTCTCTGTCACGTGGAGCAATCTATGTTCTCACTCCTATACAGGGGAAGGGAGAAATTCCCACCCACCACACTTGACTACAGGGAAAGGGAAGTGCAAAGGTCAGCTCAGGAGTTACGGAGTAAGGGCAGAGCTGGCTGGTGCTTTATATGTAATAGATCCACATCCATCAGACCACTGCATAGATGCCTAGGGACTGTGGTGTGAGTGGGTTAGTCTTGTTAACAGCATTGTTGAAAGACACTAAAAAGAAGGACAAGTTAACATGCACTACTTAAAATAATATGAGAGTTGAATGGACAAGCCAGAAACAGAGCCCAATGTTGCTGTTATTACTAGCCCATGGTATCTCTCTTCGTTGTATTTGCTGTAATTGGCCATCCTTAAATTAATGTCAATTTTATGTTAAATATCTCTGAATGGAAATTCATAGAAGGTAAACTGAAAGTAGTAAGAAAATCATATACAGAGATACTAAGCAGGAACATATGCTGTACTATACAACAACCACTAAGAGACCTATAAAAACTCATAGATTATCTAGATTTGATATAGTAAATGTTTCAGGTTGCTGATTATAATACTTGCAGTTTTCCTTTCATCCCTGTTAGGCCGTTTTCCATTCCTCAAGAGAGAGATTTAAGAAAGTTGTAAGTTGGCTGGTGATATCTAAAACAAACACTGAGCTCATTTCATTATTTCAGTGTTACATCACTGAATTGAGCTGAGGCAGACAGGTACAAAGTCAGGCTTATACAACAGAGTACAAATAACACTCTTGTTGGCTTCAGTGGACATAACCTCTGCCACCCCTTCACTTCTCTAAAAATCTGTCAGTGCAAACACTACTGAGCTCCCAGGGCCTCCCACTGGCCCATCACATTGCAGGGGCTCAGGGGCTCAGGACTAGCGCCATGATGCATTACAGATACTGCCACTTTTTTCACATAGTATCTTTTCTATGTGCAATGCGCCCAGCCCTATTCCCCTTATTCAAAAGAGTCGGCGGGATTTTGCCACAGTTTGCCATCAGCGCAGGATCATTTGCATGGGGAAAGCTTCTTTCAAGTGAAGAACCCACTATTACATATGGAGAGGCCACAGCATCATCCCTAGGCTAAGCTGATGGTTCAAAGAGGCAGGAGGAAAGAGATGCTGATAGCAGGGTGAGCAGGTGCAAAGGGACAGACCCCAGAAGGGCTATGGAGTGAAAGAGGGAAAGGCTGTGGACTGGGACTATGCAGGGAGAGCCTCTTTACATAGATTTGGGGTCAGCAGGACTGGCCAAACAGGGTGAGGAAAATGCAGCGTGTGCTCAAGTAGCAGGAGGTGAACAGCACCACTCACTCCCGTAGAGACCCACAAACCAGTCCTACTGCTCCTACTCAGAAATACTTTAGAGGCAAGTGCCAAAGCAGCAAGTGGGTAGCAAGATGTTTTAGCTGATCCTGTCCCCAGGCTGTGTCAGAGAGGCAAGTTAGCCAGCACCATCCCTACATCCCACCCACGGTCCAAGCTTTCCCCCCGTAATAGCAGTGAGCCCAACCTCTGGCTCATGTCTCTGAGGGTAGCTAATCCCCTGTGCCACCTGTCCTTGCAGGCTGACAGTGTCTGGATGGAGATCAGAGATGACGATGACTTGCCCACAGCCGAGGAGCTGGAGGACTGGATAGAGGATGTGCTTTCTGGGAAGATAAATACCGAAGATGACGATGAGGATGATGATGATGACAACGACGACGATGACGATGATAACGATGATGATGACGATGACAACGATGATGATGACGATGATGATGATTAGCTTTGACTGTGTACAATTTGACTTGTGGGCACTGACAGGTCTCCGCTGCAGCAGGTTTCTCCATCCAAAGACCTGTGCTTGACTGTCAGCAAGCACCTGCCTGCTCCTCCTTCCCCCTCTGCCCCGCTCCCCCTGCCCTTGCCAGGAGTCCCCACAGCCTGAGTCTCAGTGGTGCTGAGTGGCCACGACCCCCCCTCTGGTGGGTGGTGCCTGCAGGTACCCAGCACCACTGTAAACCATGCGTCCTTCATGCAGACAATAGGAATTTGCAGGGAATACCACCCCCCCTGCCCCCGAATCTCCCCAAGCTGGGAGGAAAAGTGCCTGCCCACTCACTGCCAGAAGATCATATTGAGCCAATTTATATTATCCGTGCTCATCAGCTCAACACTTACATCCAAAGACCAAATCTCATTGACAGAGAAGGTCACTGCAAAGTTTAGTCCTTTTTATTAAACAAAATATGCTTTGCAGCTACCCTGCCGAGATCGCTGAATCCTCCTGAAAATTATGCTATGAGAGGCCATAGCTACTCATTAACATGTTGTAAGTAGAAAAAAGGTTTGGGAGGGGAGGAAGGCTTTACAGACACTAGTTAAATTTTCAGCTGTTCCAAATAACAGAATATTCTTCTCTGGCAAAGCAGCGCAAAACCAAACTCCACAGTCCCTGTCTGGCTCAATGTTTTCTTGAAAGCTCAGGCAAACGACAGGGTTGGTGGAGCTGGTCTGATAGGGGACATTTCGGCTTGGAAGTTTCTGAACTGCTGTAAAGTCTGATCCAGATCCAAGTCCAGACCTTCAGAGGCTGAAGGTCATTGTGCTGAAATGAACTGTTGATTTTTAACTCCCAGGTTTCAAGAAGCATCAGACCAGATCACAGCCCGGCTCCAAACATCTGCATCTAAATCTGGGTTGGGCCTACCTTCTTTGACAGGTGAACTTGATCTGAATTAAAGGTTGTGCCCTGACAGCATGAGAAGTCAAAGAGAAAATGTGAGAGTGCATACCCTTGCTGCCGGAAACATTCACAAGGGCCTGCCTGAATCCTTCCTATTCCACATAACCTTCCAGCTTTAACTGACATTTAACCCAAATCCCACATGGCATCTTTTCCCATGACCAAAGACATTAGGAGAGAACACATCCATCCAGCCATATTAGACATTGGATATTGTGAGTCAGGCAATGAGCAGTGAAAGGATTCAAGCTGTTTGGCTTTCCTGTTTGGCTTTTAAGTACTGAACCACAAAATTACTCCCGGCTTGGAGACTCAGATGTCCTATGGTAGCCTGTGAGAAGCCTCTTTTGACGGCAGGCTGTAAAGGAGCTCAGGGCGTCAGTCTGCAGTCAAAAGGGTCACTCACAATGCAAAGGGTCAGCAACTCGGTCCTGGCGAATGCAGCACCATCCATGCACAGGTCACTTCAACAGTGTTAGGTCCCCCTGCTTTCCCATGCCTGCAGATTCCAATTGTCTTGGCTTATTAGGTTTGACAATAGTGCAATGAATGGAGAGTTTGGAGATAGTTTTATCTCTATAAATACTTCTAGAAATACCTTTTCTGGTTGTTCAGATTGTTAGCATACGTAGCATATATTTGTCTTCGCTTTCTAGAGACAAGGAACATAATTTTATTCTTTCTTACCCTGGCTTATGTCAGAAATAACAAGTGATGTTAGCGGAATTAATAGTGCAAGGGACAGGAAAATCAAAGCTCACTGTATGAATGTGAATCAACCTGATGAGAAACAAGGTTTACACACCATACATTTCCTTTATTGGATGAAATGCAAAGCAAAGTTTTATAGTTTTTTTTTTTTTTTTTTTTTTTTTCCGATTCCTGTTGGTCAGGCTCTTTGTCTCTCTCTCTATGTACAATAACTGAAATATAAATTTAAGACTACTAGTACAAAAAGACTAAAGTATTGATATGCTTCTACTTGTGCCATGTCCCCTTGGTGGAAAGGCACCTCTATGCACACCAATGACTACTGTGCCATAAGGGGCTGCTATACCGTGTATGGCAATAGAGCATGAGAGCTCCTCCTTGAATACTGAAAGCTTAACCAGCACTTTCCAGGCACATGCTCTTAGAAGAATAAATTATATCAGGACATCAAAGCCTCCAGGTCAACTATTATCTTTTATATATTTGCCCTTCCTTGCTTTATGCCCTTCTATGCATCTTTGTTTATGATGCATAAACACTGTATGGAAGACTTGAACAAAGTGCGTTTGGGGAGACTGTCTGGGCATTCACACTGGGATTAGGAACAACTTGGCCCCCATCAGAGGTCCCATGGATGGAGTGGGGGGGTCCATCAGAGGAGCCCACTGAGATTTTCAGAAGGTTCAAGACGCAGCATGCTCTCAGCTCGGCAGTCCTCTCCTTTCCTTCACACAGCCCTCTCTCCTGGTTGGAGGGATACACAGGACCTTCTGCCCTTTCCTTCCAGCCATTTCCTCCTTGTGGAAGGCTCTCTGGCTCTGGGAGGGAGTGAGGACTCGAGAGAGCTTGTGGAGAGGCTCAAAGCCTCATCTGTGCACATGGGTGACGAGTGAGAACAGGCAAAAATAGCAGTTTAGTAATCTCTCGGCCTGTGGTTAAGGAATAGTGCTTGCGTTATTCACCTGTTTAACCTTACCTTGGGGCTATTCCCAGGAGTAAAACATGCAATATTTCACCCTGCATAAGATAATTTTCTTGGCATTCTGCATAGACCCTGGAGGCCAAGACCAGTCATTTCCAAGGCCCATGAACTTCCATAAAAATAAAGAATAAATTAAGGAAGCTCTACTGTCTTTCGTAGTGGAAAATCTGGACATCCCAAAGTCTGGGTACTTTCTGCATTGCTCCCCTTCTGCTCTGAATGCCCATTTACTCTGATACACCTCTCTCTAGGTGCCTCGAGAGACATAATTTGCTAGCCCTGCTCACAAGCAGAACAGATAGACCCTGTAAGTGGCATGAGAGCTTTGTCCAAGTGCACAGGTGTTTCATAAACACAAACGTATTTCCGTGCAGCAAGTGACAGAGATCTGGAGGAAAAAAAAAAATCGGTGTGGTCATGATTAGGCTAATATAGATGCTCATTGAATCTGAGCTCCTGTTGTGGCTGATGGGCTGGGTGTCAGTGATTTGTAGAAAGTTCCTCTTGAGTTATGAGAGAAAGAGCTAATCCCAGGCTGCCAGTCCTCCATGGTACCAGTGCAGCTCTTTAAGGACTCCCCTTTTCTCCCTTCTGTCATTTCCCTATTAGTTTCCTCCAGTTCTCTTTGTCCATGGATGAGGTATTTTTTATCTCTGCTATTAACTTACAACCTTTTACTCATAAAGCTAAAAATACCCAGTCTTCTTGACTTTATTTATTTTTTTAATGTTACAATCTCTTAGTACATGACCAGAGAGATACCAAAGGGGTCTAGAGTTGTAAGTTATAAAAACACCGAATTGCTCTGTACAGACACTGGTGGGCCTTAGTCTCTTTGGTCTTACCTTTGCTCTACCTAGTGCTCTGGGAGTTACTGGTGGGAAATGGTGCTTTTCCACTTACAGCCTGAGCCGAGCCTTAGTTGACTCTGTGAAGTGCAGAATCACAAGTCACTCACAGGAACTGAGATTCCCTCCCACCTGTTCCCAGAGAAAAGTCTCTTTTGCTGTCGGTCTTGGGGGGCAAGGTGGGAGCTAGTAGGATCCTGGACTCTCCCAGGTTTCTGTGTCACAGTGCAGGCACAATGCAGGACAGCAATGGCTCCAGAGATTCAAACTGCCGTGAAAGGCACTGACCACCCTGAGAGCAAAGTCAGCCTGCCCATAATTCACTTAGAGGGTTAAAGGTCTGCAACTTCGTATGAGGAACCAGCAAAATAACTTTCCGTTTTGAAGAGTGTGGATGTGTGGGGAGTGCTGAACGTTTTTGCAGGCAAGTCTGTTATTGCTTTCCCTGTTTAATAAACAATTCTTTTCTCCAAAGTGTTAATTAAGCATTCATACTAAATGGGTCTTAACATACCTAAAGACAAGGAATCACATTTTGCCCTCATCCAGCTAAGATTGCTTCAGGCTCATAATGAAATAGCCAAAAATCCAGTGTTATCAGCCCCACCAAGAGTGTAAGGGCCCCTCTCCCAGGTCATCCCCTGGAGTTGCCCCGACCCTTCCAGGTAAGGACAGACATAAAGAGGCTGCTCCCACTCTCTCTTCTCCCTGAGTTATTCCAGCTGCAATGCGACAATCAAACAGTTTTAAGCTGTCCCTCCACTCCTCAGTTGTGGCAGCAATTGAGGAGCAGGGGCTTGCAAGCTTACTCTTCATCAAGTCCTGATTTTCTAATCCTGGCCAGCCCGTATTTGCATGCTTCCTCAATCTATATGTGTTTATAGGAAGTTCTATTGATCCTTCTGGGTCTGGGGTTGAGTTCCTAGTCAGTGCATCTGCTCCTTCAGCCCAGCCTTTGATCTGCATGCTCTTGGGTTCTTCCGCTTGGATATATTCCTTTTAGGGTTGTACTAGAGGCAGCTGCGGGCTCATTTTCCACATGGCTCTCACCTGGAGAGTCATCTCCCAGCTGCTCATCATCCAAAGGTGGCTGGGGTGCCCATTCAGACTTAATGTTATCAGTCTTGCTGGGCCTGCTACAGCTACACTCAGTTACTCACATTTTGTCCTTTCATCACGCCTGGGCTAAACCAGACACAAACTACTAACCCAGCAAGCCATGGGAAGGGTAACCTCCCAAGAAACACGTAACTTCCAGGCTAGTTTTACAGCTGTTGTATAAAGCGGGAAGGAGGAAGCGTTTGCCTTTGCAGCTGACCCTCGGAGATCATTGGAGATGCTCTGTGAAGAAGGGAGAAGCTGCCCTGAGCTAGTGCCAATGCTTTGAGAAACAGCTCCAGAAGGAGACACAAAGGAGGCACTCTGTAAACCACACATTTACTTCCTCTTTTTAGGCTCAGCAGTTTTCCTGGTGTTTATGGGAATAAGGGATGGTGAGACTCGACCATGGTGTCCTCAGATATAGCAAGGAGAGAAACGGCCACTTAGTGACACCAGAGATCTCAGCAATTTTCCATCCCAGATCGGAGCTGCTCAGCCCGATGCCAACGAACGCAACGCCAAAGATACCAGCTGCCCATGTCTAAGACCATGATTCATCACCAAGACAGAACATAAAGTGTTGTCTATTACTGTGAAAGAAATCATTAGTCAGGAATGTTTCACTTCCCTAGCACTGATGAATCCCCTTGCAGTCCTGTGAAAACAGGCCAGGATTGTGCTTGGATTGCTCTCCGTCCCAGCAAAGCTTTGGCTGCTGGTGCAAGCCCAGCCTGCCGCATTTGCGCATGGACACCTCAGGTGTCAGGGGCGTGAAGGGCGAGAACGGAGCGACAAGCACCAAGGTCCTCGAGAGGCAAAGCAGACTGCTGCCTGGCATGGTGCTTGGCTCCCTTCACATCCCAGGCATGCCTACGCTGCGCAGGGCAAGGCTGATCTGCTAGAAGCTGAACGCAACTGTTGAGCGAGAAGGTTCATCAATCTCAGTGACAAAGCTGTGCCAATAGGGCTGGGCCGTATCGAAGACCCAGCCGGGTACCTCTGTGCAGTGGCTGAGTGTGCCACAGCATCCCCCACCTTTGCCCCCTTCCCCCTTCTCCCCACGTCTTGTACCATCAACATCTGGGCAAAACCGGCCTTGAGCGGCACCATCCGGGGCAGGAAAGGGGACTGCCCTTGCATCCAATTGGCAGAAGAGCTCTGGCAGCAACGCGGAGCGTGCGGCAGGGGCAGAGCCAGCGCTTTTGGCCCAGCTCTCTTCCAGCAGGACGCTCCCTGCCAGGTTTAAAAGGTGATAAATGCTAAGAAAAGCTACGGAGCTTCCTTGCAGCTTGAAGACTCACATCGTGTCAGGTTGCAAGCAGCTTTGGGGATGGAAGCAAAGATCCTTCCGGTGCCCTTTTCTGCTCCTGCCTCGAGGCCTTGCTCACCTAAGCCACTGTAATGAAGGACGCTACCAGAGCAGTTAATGAGCTCATGGTTTAGTCCCCAATGCTACAGAGAACAAGAAGAAAACATAACTTTTTCAAATTCTTCTTTTCTTTCTATCCCTCTGTGATCCCTCCTGTTCTTTTTTACCAGCTCCCCCAATTTTTTGCTCACTCTGTTTTCACCTTGTCCATCTCCCTCTCCTCCTGAACCTGCCACCCAGCACATGGTGCCAAATCTCACTCAAGGACAAGGCTCTCCCTCGTCCCAGCTCCCTGAGCACGTTCCCCTGTGCGAACGCCCAGCCCCTGCCTGGGACACGGCCCAGAGCACCGCAGCCTCGTCTGCACCTCCAAGGGACTTGTGCAGCTCTCCCGTTGCAACGCTGGGACTCACAGCTTCTTCGCTCTGCCCCAAGGAGGAGCAATATTTCCTTGCTGGAGAAAGGCACAACTCTGCCCTCTCTTGTGAAATTCCTATACAAACCAGAGGAAATGCAGCACAAATCCAGCCCAAAGGAGACTGTGCAGTCAGAGCTAGAGGCCTCTCCGCTCTCCCATGTAAACTCCCAGCCTCCCACTACAGACTGGGCTCTGGGGGGGAAAAAATGGAATTTTTGAGGAGGTGTCTTTTCCAGCTGTCCCCGAATCCAAATGAGGAATACTGCCTTTCCACCAAGCCCTGTCTGAATGTCTAGGCTTGGCCACCGCTACAGAAAGAGAACAGTAACTCCCAGCGTCCCTGGCAATCTCACTACGCTGCCTAGCACAAGACGAGCAGCATCACTTCACGCACATGCAACAAGCCAAGAGGGTTGGGTTAAACAAAGTGAACGTGGCTGGAAAGGTTACCCCATACTTGAAGAGCAATAGGAAAGCCAACTGCCATCCAGGAAAGACCAGTTGTTCTAACTGAGCCCTTCTTCAGCTGTAGGTGGCAAGTGACTTAAATTGCCATGGGCCACCTGCTTTGGTAACACCTCATGCTCTGCTTTGTTTTTTGAATCAGGTCCCTCCCTCAGCAACAAAGTTAGAAATAAAACCATGTTCAACCACAGAGCGGCCCTGAAATCCACCTGTTATATTTTTGCTTTAAAATTGAATGCAAAATGTCAAAATCCAGGCCAAGTTAGTGACAAAGAGCAAGAAGTTATTGAATGACAAAAATAAAAAAGTTTGAAAAATATTTTAGTCTGCAAAATGGAATCACTGAAAATATTTTCAAAGCTTCTCATAATCTAGTCATTGAATTACTCAACCAGTGTCGCCCAATCACTTACAAACTTAAAGCATAATAAACTATAGGATAGTGGTATTATGAGTACTCAAGAATGAGTTTAACAGAGCAGGAGCTAGAAGATTTACAGATCTGTTTGCTTTGCTTATATAGGCCAGATATAACCCCTTTTTCACTCTCTCTTTTAAAGTGCGCCCACCTGCATCTGACTTGCAATGAAGACAGCTGCAAGCAGCTAAACAGTTTAGACTTTCTCTTAAAACTTCTAGGGAGCCTGAATCAAATGATTTTACCAAGTACTCCCTTTTCCTCATGAGCCCATTTTTCATTTATGCTGTCTTTTCAAGTAGAAAGACCAACACTGCAGCAGTGAAAGCATTTGGAAGTCTTCTCGTGGTCTTCAGGAATTTTGCAATATAGAAAGTAGCTTCATGCCTATGAGATATCGTTACTTAAAAAAAAAAAATACATCTTTGTACCTTTGTGTTTCCAAGGATGTTGTAGCTGAGGATGCTCCATTTCGGAAAGTGAATTCGGTGGTGATGATTTTTGTCTCAGCTTTGCGTCTTTCTTCCTACTTTGCTTCCATGGGCAGGCTAGTAGTGGGGTCATCACAGGGCAGTTCTTGGCTTCCCAGGTTATTTACATTACTAGAGCTCAAACTAGAGCAAAAGCAAAGTCCTGCACAAAAGTGAGTTTCTCTACCGGATTGATCTCCCAAATTTAGGGAAGGGGAATATCAGCTTAGGGCTTTGCAGTTAGCTGGCAAATCTGTAGCAGGCCCCATATTGATCATGCGTCACTGTAATAACAGTGTCCAGAGACAACTCCCATTTCAAGTACACTGTGGAAGCAGGCAGGGAGATGAGGAAAAACGGGAAAACTGCTCTCTTTACATTTCGCTATGGATATGCCAACATGCCAGTATGAACCAACCCATGAACTCACAGCAGGGCTATAGAACTGACTACAGTGCCTCAAAAGAAATCATCGTTTACGAACAAGATTGCTCTGGTTATGCATGGGCAGTCAGTGCACCAAACTAGCCCTATGAACCTGGGCAGACATGCTATGTTCTATGCTACTCCCTCTTCTCTCAGCACTTACTGGCTTGGTGGCACGTGGATGCACATGTGAAAAGGGAACGGATGCCCCTACGCCAGTAGATTATCTGTCAGTACAGGAAAGGACCGTAACCCAAGCCTATCACCTTCCCAGTCCAAGATAAACTCAGAAGCGGCGCTGAAAGACAAATCAAAGTGCTCAGCTTGGACAACTCCCAATGTGTCTTCCCTTTCCGCGCGCTGCTGTGAGGCACCAGGTCCTGCTGAGAGATCCAATTCCCCTTGCACCCACCCCACCTGCCCAGGAACCAGGGCTCCCTGGCTTCCCGCCTGCTGCTGCCTTGGAAATCTTGAGTCCAATCACCCCCCGCATCTCCTGCACATCCAGATCTGGGGCTGGGGCAGCAAAGCCAATGTACAGCACCAGTAGAAGTAGAAAGGTCATCTGGGGAGTTTGAAGCTCTGCTCACCTCCACAGCTAGATGTTTCATCAAACTGTTAGCTTAGCTAGCATTACTATGCGGTGAGGCATTGCTACTTGTCCATGAAAGACTCTGGTGCTACTTACCCAAGAGCCAAACCCGTTTCTCGAATCATTTGCTACACCTTGACAACACGCAGCCCCTTTGCCCTATACATCCCCCACCAAATTCTCCTAATCTGATGTTTTTTCCACCCTCCATAACTGTGGTCAACAGATCTTATGTATTGAGCCACACTTCAGTCCTCAGCCTAACTCAGCATCAAAGTCTGCTTCAGCTGCTGTTTCCATCCTGCATCAGGGCAGCCCCCTGGTCTGGTGCCTTTACAGACAGGGAAGGCATCACAGAAGAGCCTCATCCTTCCCCACTGCCCCTGCTCTTACTGCTCCCTCAGAGGCAAGGCACTTGCCTCTTGCTCAGCATGAGGAGTTCCTCCAAGCATTAGCTACCACTCCAAGCCTCCCTTCTCATTTTCTCAGAGACCTTTGTTGGTAACATCCAGTTGTGCTCCAGTGTTGTACCTGAGGCTCCCTCACACCCCCAAGACCTTTGCACCTTCGGTGAAAGATTTGGCCAGACCAAAAGAGCACCCTCAGCTCTTATTTCTGCTGAGCTATATGCCACAGTTCCCTCACAATGTAGATACCCAAGCCCTAAGCAAGGGAACTGGTCCCTCTAGCAAAACCTGTTCCTTCCAGCAGCTCAGCGAAGGCACGACAAACAGCAGCAGGGTTCAGGCATTGATTTGGCATCAGCATTAAGCCACACGTTAAACAAAGCATGCCAAACTTGAGTGGGAAAAAACAAAACTCAGAGCTGAGAGCCTAGCACGGAATGGAGGCTGTCCATGCTGAATTCCTGGTCCTTGCACTTTGCTGTGACCAACCTGCTGCTGGCTCCAGCCCTGTCTTTGCCTGCAGGGCTCCCGTGCCGTGGAGCCGGGTCCTGTGCGGGGCTGCCGGGGACAGGCAGTGGCTGCACACCCACCCCAGGCCCCGGGGAGCGGCGGCGGTGCCAGTCCCTTCCTCTCTGCCCCGCAGCAGCTGCAATGCAAGCAGGAGAGCAGCGGCAGGGTCAGGGATACAGATCAAAAGGAGAGGGATCAAGGCAGGGCAGGACTGTGCGCACCCCCGTCCCACCCTTCCTGCTTCCTCCCGGGCTTCAGTTCAGCACTTTGTAGCCCGAACAAATTCACCTCCCAAGCTCAGCATTAGCTGCTGGGACGTTCCTCTCCACCGGTGTTTATGCCCCGACTGCTTATCGCACAGATCACCCCGCTGTATTTTTCACCACGCAGCAGCATCCTGTGGATTTTTCCAGCACTCCGGGGCATGGAGACTAGGGCTGCCCATGGGCGGACATCGGCTTTGCAGGACAGAGCTGTGAGGTAGAGGTAGCCCCACAAAAAGGGCACGAGGCCCTCACGAGCAGGTACCAAAGACCATCCAGGGCACATCGTCCCTGAGGCTTCCTCAGGCGCCTCCATCCTCAGCGGCAGACGTGGAGCGGGCCGGCACGGCGGCTCGGAGGCACCACAGTCTTTCAAAGCTCTACCCGTTCCAGCTGCAGAGGCTGGGCAGGGGGGAAAGCAGCAGCCACTTTTGCGGCACAAACACTCTTAACTTGTCCTAATGGGAGACAGGCCCCAATCCACAGCAACTTTTCCTCATCTTGCCACTCCTCCTCTTCTCCCCCTACCCCCCCCGAAACAGATCCTAATAAGGAGCTCAGCAATGAAACCCACACTTCATAATTTGTGTGCAAAGCGTGAAGGAAGACAGGAGGTAGAAAAACCTGTTCCAGCTCCGGTCCTGTCTCCCCACACCCTCGCCAGCTGTATTTGCTCCCCATCACTCGCTATTTCAGGTGTTCAAAGCGGTCCCCTGCCAGCCTTGCTCTAAGGGTGATAAATGAGCTTTCATTTTACTGGGGCAGGGCAGATCAGAAAGGGCTACAAGGAAGGTGCCACCGTTGGCCTCAGAAAGGTTAAACCGCATGTTTGCAGGGCCCCTCCCAGCCACAGATGAGGAATGCTCAGAGGCCATAAAAGCACTTTCTTTGGTCGGAAAGAGGAAGGAGAGGGACAAGAGGATTTCTGGTTTCAGTTTATTCCCAGAATTTTACTGTACAAAATATGCAAAGTGTAAAATGGTTTTATGTTTCAGTTTAAAAACAACAAAACCCCATCCAGCTATAACTTAAGAGAACCCAGCTTGGGACAGAACAATTTACTAGGCTAGACGCACAGTGCATTAATGTCACAGACACCAAGAATTTGCTTACTTAAGATCACGATTAGAAAAGAACAGAAAGGCCATGTACTACTGCAGCTAAAGGCGCGTGTGCAGAGAGAAAAAGAAACGCTGGTTAGTGTCCATTAATTAGAAAAATCTTGGCAAAACCCATCCTACTATACACACTTTGTGTAGAAAAAAGTATTAACACAGTGATCCGAAAAGGCTGCGGGAGGGGGCTTCACCCTGTCCCCTTCCCGAAGACACGGTAACGCTGGATTAAAGAAACAGGCACAGGAGAGTGCAAGGTCGTTCACAGTTACATCCGCGCAGCCGCAGCATCCATGGGCAGCGAAAGGTGCCCAGGCCGCGGCCAAGGGGAGCGATTCCCTCCTTGGCATCGGGGCTGGCTGCCTGCTGCCCACAGGGCTCCGCGGGGTTATGGGGGAGAAAACACAGTCTTGTGAAGGGGCAGCAAGGCAAGCAGTGCCAGATGTGCCATGGGTGCCGCGGGGACCTTGCTCCAGGGTAACCCACAGGGTCAGAAACGACAACTTTTGGTCCTAATGTGAGGCACAGCCTGAAGGCAAAAGGATGCATATCCCTGGCAGTTCAGGGGATCAGCATAGCCCTGTCAAGAGACCCCCAGCCACAAAGCCCTCTCTTCTGGGAGAATGGAATTTTGTTTAGTTTTATGAAGAGCCTGATCCCAAGATTGCTTCTCTCTTAATACCGTTTGAACACCAGTCATCAAGCCTGGCTTCAGGCCTTACACACACATAATGCAAACACCTATAAGGGGAAAGCACATACACACAGACTGAATATGAGAAAACAGACATCTGTGCTCACAGCTCCCGAGCAGCTCTCGCATGGCAGGGTACATCTACTAAGTACAACCAAATGGCAGAGTCTGGGAATAGACTACAGCGTCTTTTATTTTTCTCCCCCTGAAAGACAGGAACATTTTTGTTTTATCTTTGAGAAAGGCAGATTTGCAAGCTTTTGTGAGCGAGATGGAACTGGCTTAAATGGGTTTCCATGCTTAGCATGGTGCAGGTCTTTCAAGTTTATTCAGTAGCAGGTGTTGTAACAAGCACATCTCAAATGACTTGAGAAGATACTTATGGGCAGACAGCTTTCAGAAACTGCTTTGCTCAGCTTTTAGCATACCTGGAAACAGCCAATTCCCTAGACTTTGTGTCAAGATCCCCATCTTAAAAAAAAAAAAAAAAAAAAAAAAGTTTAAGGGTCTCCCAAAATTGCAAAATTGTCACACGAAGAGCTGACTTCCAGCTCCAACCAGCAGCCTCAGCACCTCTCATCCCACCTGCTACNCTTGTTCTTTCTCATTAGAGAACTTAAAAACCACAGAGCCAGGGGAGGATGGAAGCAGGAGGTGCGGTGACTGAAACTGTTGGGCTAGGGGCTGCTTTGCTCAGCTTTTAGCATACCTGGAAACAGCCAATTCCCTAGACTTTGTGTCAAGATCCCCATCTTAAAAAAAAAAAAAAAAAAAAAAGAGTTTAAGGGTCTCCCAAAATTGCAAAATTGTCACACGAAGAGCTGACTTCCAGCTCCAACCAGCAGCCTCAGCACCTCTCATCCCACCTGCTACTTGTTCTTTCTCATTAGAGAACTTAAAAACCACAGAGCCAGGGGAGGATGGAAGCAGGAGGTGCGGTGACTGAAACTGTTGGGCTAGGGGCTGCCTAGTGGCTGTGTCAACCTTCTCCCAGCCCTGGCTGGGGGACTGGCAGGATACTAGGGGTCTAGTGTCTACCCCAGCCTCTTAGAAGCTGCAGGAAATCCTCATTTTCCACTCTTTGGCAACAGAAGGGAAAAAAAAAAAAAAAAGAAAAAAGCCAGTCTTTGTGGAAACCCACAGCCACTTCCATCTGCCCTGAAAAAAGCTGAAAATCTTTGTTGCTTCTGGCTTTAGCAGAGCAAAGTTTTGAAGCGTTCTGTGGAGCACACTTGAAAGCCACATGAAAAACAGCCGAGGAGGAGAGATGAGCAGCGCAATCCCACCGCTCGCAGGCACCTGCGCCTGAGCACGCAGTTCAGCACGAGATGCCCGGCTGCCGCTGGGCATCCCTCTTCCGAGCGAGGTGCTGTCGACTTCACTCCAAACAGGGCTTTTGTCTAAACGGCGCTGTTTCTAAAGGCCAGTTCCCAGTGAGGCACAAGCACACAGGTAGGGAGCAGCATGTGTGAGGAGACAGGGCAGGCTAGGGGAGCATTTGTAGGGAAACAGCCCGGGCTTGGCTGGCAGAGCTTACAAGCCTTATTTGCGCGCGGCTGCTGGCAAGCTCTGCAGGAGGACTGCAGGACTGAGATCAGAGCGCCGTTCCCTGTGACTCGGTTCTTACTCATGAGCTGGCTATAAACAAAGCTAAACAAGCTGCTCTGCTCTCGCTGTTCGCTGTTTTTTATGAAGAGTCTGAATTTATGCAGCACCTTCCACCTTTGAATCTCAAAGCACTTCACAGAAGGTGAGTTTAGCTTCGCAACACCCCAGTGAGGTAGGTATCATCATGGTCCCTGTCTTGCACTGGGGTGTGAAACGAGCCCCAGAACAAACGGAGACCCAGGGACATAAAACGACATAAGAAAGAGAGACCCAACCCAAGAGACCCAGTTTCACTCTGTTCTCACCACTAACCAGGTTGCTTCTCTTTCCAGTCTCAGGAAAGGTCAAAGAAAGTGAACAAGCTGTTTGAGAGGTGAAGGTCTCTCCTTTAGTTCTTGCAAAGCATTCACCCTGATGCGGGGAAGAGCGTTTCATTTAAGAACCGGTCCCTGTTGACAGTGGCCTTTTCAGTGAAGGCAGAAACAGCGCTTAGACCTGTAGCACAGTGATTAGGAAGCAGATCCAGAATGAGCACATGCTGCTTCCATCTGGTTCTCCACGTGTTTAAGGATTTAATACAATTAAAGACTAAGTCGTGTTTCCTGAGCAGACAGTTTCAGACAACCCATCCCCACCTCCCCCAGGGGAAAGGAAAGGGGCAGAAAATCCTGGGAAAGAAGGTTTTACCAAGGTGCCTGAAACAAGGTGCTCTCACACTCGCGGCACACCCAAGCCCCCGGCAAGGTGCTTCTTGTTCTGGCTTCTCGCAGAGGAGCCAGTTCAGCCACAGGCAGCAGCCTGAACGCAGGCGTAAGTGCTCCAGAGTCTCCCAGGCTCTCCCATCCTTGCTGGCTATGCACACCAGGAAAGCCGAAGATGTACAGCTTTATGAGATCTAAGTTCGAGATACTATAAGCCCCCTCCACTTTTTAAAGGATAGGATATAAAACAATCTGGTATTTTTTAAATTAAAATACTGCAAAGGCCACAATTAATAATTAAACAAAAAATCCCATACATACTAAGAGGAAATCTGACCTAGAAAAAATTCCAAACAATAGGTTTACAGCAGTGAAACTCTACCCACTTTCCACCCCGCAAAGGGCACAGGTCTGATCCTGAATCCCATTGCGTACCAATCCATGTAGTTTCTTCACAATCCCTTTTTGCACGTCACGCTGAGAGGACTGGATCCTGGTAGACGTTACACATTCAGAAGAAAGCATCCAACAGCAGGAAGAGTTCAGGATGCTGTAGATGACTCGCAGCTGGGGAACCACCGCTTTGGACCTTCACTCATCAGGGTGCTCAGACGGCAGGTAGCTCCCTTGAACCTTGCAGGACTATCCGTAGGTGTTACTGGACATACACTGCCTTCTCAGCCATTGCTGGGCCAGAGGAGGCTGAAGAGGACAGCAGGGGCTATCACAGTCACCCCATCAAAAGAAGATGCACCCTTGTACTGAAAGGCACACATTTATATACCTCATGAACATGGGCTCTCTGTGGTAAGACACATCTGCAGGGAAGGCCTGACAACTCCTGCTACGTATAGGTATTTGCACAGTAAAAGCCCAGGCAGAACAAATTGAGCTTTTCCATCCAAATGCACGGATCCATCAGCACGGGGCCCCAGGAGAGCTCTAGCAGGAGATCACGTCACCGCCGGGCTCAGCGTCGGCGCAGGACGTGCCGCGCCAGCATTCAGAAGGCAGTACATCGATTTAGGCTCGCCTTCAAAAGGAAAGCTTTCAAAACCCCATGACAAACAAAAGTGTCGGATGCAAAAGCCACACTGAAGGGCAAAGGCTTTGAAAACAAAATTGCAATTTTAAGAGCTAAGCATCTCTCTCACAAAAGCAGAGAAATAGCAGGTTTCTGTGACCGAGCACTGAGCAGAGACTCCCATGGGAGAGAAAGGCCAAGGCAGGCAGGCAGACGTTCCACATTCAGATGCAGTTTGGTATTTCTTTAGCTCACGCTGCAAAGGCGCACGGTGGGGAAGCACATGCCACGGTGCTGTTCAAAGCGAGCGCGCGCAGCGCAGGGCAGCCCTTCGCCTGCTCCGCTCCCGAGGAAGGGAGCCGCTTTTGCCCCCTTTCCCCCTGCCCTGCGAGGAGCACAGGCGCATTCCTGCGTGCGCTGCCCTTCTCAGACACGGGGAGGGCCCGTGATTTATCTAGCAAGGAGCTGGCTACATAGCGACCCTGTCCCAGAGCAACCACGCAGCGCCTGCAGGTGCAAAAGGGAGGAGTAAGGCAGACCCCGAGGGCACAGGGGCTGGAGAAACACGTTTGGAAACCAGGAGGAAGGGCACAGAAATGGGGAGCTTTGGGAGCGTCCAACAGAGAAGGGGAGCAAGCGTTAGAGATGAGATGGTGGCGAGAACAAGGGAACTGTTCGTGCAAAATAAAGACATTCCACTAACAAGCACTGGTTAAAAAGATAAAAGAACAGCTGCAAGATGGGCTGATCCAGTGCAAGACAAGCTGCTTGTCAACAGGCAGCAAAACCACCCCACTGTGTTCCTAGAGGTCCAGTGCTAATACAAGAGGGGACAAGGGGAAGGAGAAAGAAACCAAACAAATCCCCTTCAGCCTCAAGGTTATGTGGTTCGCAGAGGTATCCCCCTCATGCGCACCCTTCGAACTCCCTCTTCGTCCCGAGGGAAAGGGCAGGGCACATGGCCCCAGTGCCACGCTGGAGAGGAGCGCGACGCGTTCTCCCAGCAGCTACAGGTCGCGAGAGCAGCGCCAC
>VZSV01000129.1:76102-108580 GCA_013398735.1 Nothocercus julius | reverse complement strand
AAAAAAAGAGCTGTTCTGTCTCCAAAGTTGAGCTAACCGAGCCAAGTCACCCTGTCGCCTCTTAAGATACTCCTTTCTAGATAAGATATCCTGGATCCCCCCCACCCCGCCCCCCTTCCAAATAAAGTGCAGATGGTCAAATATTACTGGTCCATCATCTGCCAGTTTCAGTCAGCCAGTTGGGGAAATTAAACCCAAAAGCACAATATTGAAAAAAAAGATCCCCAAAAAACCCACCCTCAAAACCCTTTAAACTGAAGTCTCGGACTGTAAGCGAAGGACGAATTTATGAGATTTAGGGTCTATGAACTCTTCTGAGAGTTTGATGAAGGGGATTTTCTTCACATTAACAACAAGGCTGAAGTCCAAGCACTTGAGGACAAAAACAATTCCGTCTTGCAACCCGCTTGTGACCGCTTCCTCGCTAACGAGCGTCCACTGCTTGGAAAACCAGCGATCCCTGTCGTACTGGAGGGTTGGGCCTGGGCTGAGGTAACGCTCCAGGAATGCCTGGTGAGAGAAGGAACACGTTAAATAACGCCTGGGGAACAACAGCCCCATGACTCTGAATGCCTCGATGCTCTCTTTCAAATGGCGAGTTACAGCTGTGCGAGCACTGGTGGGCCAGGCTTGAAATTATTGCAGCTCCTGTGCTTCAGGAGACGTCCTTTCCCCCGTTCCTCCCCACCATTTCAGACCCAAGGACCAAGCAGATCAATAGCTAGAGGTCCTACTTTGCTCCATCCCTGCCAAGCTGGACAAGGCACAGCCCTGACTTTCTCCTTCAGCACTGCCCTCTGAGCAGGGCTTTGAAAGCGGCAGCACTTCGGCAGGGCAGACACCTCTGCAACACCCCGTGCCCAGCCCACAACCCATCACGGCAGCCGGCACAGCAGCCCTTCCCTCCCTCAGCCCAAACGAGGGTGGAAAGTGGAGGTTTTCCTCCTCTGCAGCCTGGCCAATCTTGACAAGAGCAGAACGAGAAGCGTTGTTTGATGTCTCTTGTGCTTTACAGTTTGCAGAACTGGCCCTTACAAATCAGGGCAGATTCCTGGACAAATTCCAGTAAAGAAGTGCTAATCCATGCCTCGTCACAGCATCTCTGCTCTTGTTATAGGAAGTGCTGGACACAAGAGTAAATTCCTGCGTTTCTGCCTTTGGGTCGCATTCTCCAGGATGGTGGTTGTGGTATTGTGGCTTTTTTTAAGGAAACAAACAAACAAAAAGAAAAACTAGGCCATTTATAAGGCTCATTTCCTTCCCAGTGTCTGCAGTTCAACAGTCACAGTCAGAGCATGAAGCAAGGAACAGATACTTGACTAGGCAACCCACAAGTCAGAAACACTGTCAAACAGTCGTGAGTTTAGGCTAGGATACAGATACTAATTCTATAATTAGCAGCAGTCCAAGAGGCAGCACTGCAGAGCAGGGGGGGGAAAAAAGTGGTCCTTGGCAAGCTGCCCTCTACACTGCACTGCTGCCATGAACAAGCCTGGAGAACTCCCCAAGACTCCAGAGCCCTGCTCTGGACACTTCTTTGACACTCCTGTGCTGAACTGTATGTGAGAACACATAGCCGGTTACCTCGGAGGCTAAGAAAAGGCAGAAAGTGCTTTAGAGGAAACATCACTTCCCTTTAAGAACTGAAGCCATCTGCAGTGCACCGGTCCTATCACAGCTAACAACAACAAATCCTTCTGCTTGCTGCCCGCCACGATGCTCTCTGCTCTGTGGACATGCGCAGATGTGCTCCGTTCCCACCTCCCTGCGGCACCCCTAGAGAAAGCGTTACCTTTGGTGTCATGTTATTGGTGATGCAGAAGGACAAGTGTTGCAAGATGCTCTCCATGCTGTGGTACTGCTGCTGACGGGTGGTGCGGAGGTACTTCTGCAGCGCTCTTGCCATCGAGGGGAAGATCGCCTGAGCTGCTTCTCGGGGATCCATCATCTCTCCTGGAGCTTTCTGCTGTTCCTCTGCCTGGAGACGTTTGATGTGAGTGAAAGCCTCCTCTACTGCAACCACAAGCCTACAGAAAGAAAATCAGGGCAGCAGGAGTCACAAGAAGAGAGTTAGGATTAGCTGTGGTTAAGGCAGAGCCTGGGAGTCAGGATTTACAAGCTCCTATTCCCATCTCTGCCACTGACTCACCATCTACCATCAGACAAGTTACTTAATCCTTTCTACTGAGACTCAGAGAGGTAGACAGAAGCTTTCCTTTCCTTGCCAAGCCATCCAGCAACTGAGGGTCATAAACCAGGATTAAGACTTTAAAAGCCCCAGGCTTGTACTTGGTTCTGCCAACACAGCATAAACATCAGCTACATGACTTGAACAAGACGCAGCTGCCCTGGCGTTCAGCGCCTATCTAGGAAAAGAGCTCCAGCGTGCAGCTCCAATCATGAGGGCAGGCGGGCGGGAAGAGGCGGCTGCCGACAGCGTGACCCAGGACACGGAGTGCTCCACAGACCCTCTGCGCTCACAAGCTGCAGGCTGATTTATACCAACTCGGTACAGACCTTCTGCTCCTGGATGGCTGCCCTGTATCCCTCCACTGAGCAGGGATTGGATTCCCGTCTTCTCTCCTAACACTGCAGCCAAAAGGCATCCTCTGCAAGCCAGTGCCGAGCTGCTGCAGGTGAGCAAACATCAGGGCCACACCATAAAAAGGCAAACAGATGCCAGACGATACCAGCAAGTCAGCCCGGTCAAATTTAACAAGTGAGGGGCTACACTGCAGTTAATGGGGAAAAAAGCAACAACAAAAGAGCAACCTGATAAAACTCTTTTCCTCCTCTGGACAGGGCTCACTTCACATTGCATTTCCATTCAAGTTACCAACTCCCTTCTACACTGCCCTCAGTTAACACTCAGTTAATCCCAAAGCCAGCAGCTGCTGCCTCATGACAAGCAGCACTACAAGAGGCTGCACTCAGCAGTACAAGAAACTCTGACTCTTGCCCTTTTTGATTAATTTGGGGTGGAGGGGGAAGGGCTGTGTGTAAAATCAGTTCCTGAGTTCCTTTTTTTTTTTTGCTGTTGTTGCTGCAGCTGTGACCTTCCTGCTTTGAAATGTCTGGCCTGGTCTTCTAGTGACTGATGGTTTTCCTCTGATTAAGCAGCAGCTCTAACAAAAGTTATCAAGTAAAGACTATGTGCCCGAGTCAGTCAGGAGGCTGAAGGGGAAAAAAAAATCCAAGTTCCTATCGCTCTAAGGCTGGAAGGGAGCCTGAAAGACAACAGCTATGGAGCATGGATCGACTGAATCACTCTATAGAGATGCTCTGTGCCAGCATGGTCCCAAGAAAATATAAACTGCCAAAGGAAAACACAAAACAGGCCAACTCCTTCCAGTTACAGCACATTCCTTCCAAACACAGCTCAGTCTAGGGGTACCTATCTATAAGCTACTTTCCTCAAACTGTTTAGCACCTTAACTACAAACTGCAGTTCGGCTCCAGAGCAGAGGCACTCTCTGCGGTTGCTTCAACAAGCATTAAATCTACAGCCTAACAGTGGTTGGGGGGCAGAAAAATAATAAATAATTCTATTTTCAGAAAAACAAACAAACGGACCTTGCCATATCCTTCCTTTCTCACTGTCTTCCCAACCCATTTAAAAGCATATGCAGACTGCCCCTTTCTAGGCTGGCTGCACGCAAGCACGACGATTCTTTATTCCCCTGTGAACTGGCGATAGCGACCGCTCCACGAGCCTGTCTCCAGATGCCTTAAGCTGGAATGACAAGCCTGAGCACGGGGGAAGTAATGGGATTTCCTACACCAAATAACTACAGATTTGTCAAGCACTGCGCTGTTCCCTAATCCGTGACATTGCATTAGCTTATCGGCCGTAATATACACGAGCTCTCCTTGAGCATTTGCTTCAGATCATTCCAGCTGTAAGCTGTCACGGTCCCTTGCGCAGCCGGGCTTCATGCACTTCTTCTCTGTGACAGATTTAGAGCCAACCCCCAGCCCGTAATGAGAAACTCTTCCCCCTCATCAGGCTCAGCAAGCCTCACGTGGCCGAGCGGCACCTGGAAAGGGACGCTCGCACCCTCGGGACGCGGCACGCTCGGGAGGGGACAGCCTTACCTGGCGCGACGCTTCTTAACTCGGCGCTCGTGGTCGGCCTCTTCGTAGTACAGCTCGTTGTGGCTGGAGTCCCTGCGGCGCGCGGCGGCCGCGATCATGGCCCGGGACTGCCCCGAGGCGTTGTTACCTGGCCCTTCGGGAAGCGGGGACGGACAGAAACAGACACAAAGAGGCAGCCTTACTACCACAGGACCGGACCTGCACCCCACAACGTTTGTCACAAGTGGCCCTGTGGTCACAGACCCAGCTGTGTCCTACCCCAGGGAGGGCTATAAACCCTTTCCCGATTTTCATGAGCCCTGGCAGAAACGCCATGGGATGGCACAGGCGTGGAGAGGCGGCTTTCCTCCCGCTCCGAGCGTGGCAGCGGGCGAGGGAAGTTAGCTGGCTTGAAGGATCTCACACAAAGCAGACAAGGGAAGAGGCAAGATGCACGTGCCACGGATGCCACTTACCGTCCCCCCCGGGTGTTTTCAGTTTGGCGGCAAGGGCAGCTGGAACACGCCACATTGCGGCAACAAGACACGCGGGAGCACAAGAAGCAGAAAGGGGAGAAAGCGACGGACAGAAAAAAACAAGAACAACAAGAAACATGGAGATGAACGAGTGAAAAACAGACTCTAGACAGTCACACACAAAGGGGAAACACAATGCTGCAACGGGATGCAAAGGCAGTGGTATCACACTTAGACAACGCAGACACTTTTTCAGAAGGGCACATGCTGCCAGGGCAGCAGTCTGGCACCTGGCTAGACTGGGGTCTACGTACGTAGCTGCTCCCCATGGCACTCAGAGCAGCATCTGCCCTAGAGGTTGCATCGCTGCTCACAGAAGCCACATAGCAGCAGGAAGGGGGAGGCTGCGATACTGGGAAAAACAACTGAGTTCTCTGCTAGAGGATCTTGCCTAGGGACACCAAAACACAGAGAAGCTTCTGCGATTCTCCCATGAAGCTCACAGCTCCAACTGTGACAAATAAAAACTTTTTTTTTCCCCCCCTAAAAAGCACAAACCAGATTTCAAAATAGAAGCTGGCAACTTTATGGAGGGATGCAGTAGCGTTCAGATAGACAAGTTCTTTAGAGTCTAAACATTTTAGATGTTATTCGACAGTCTTGAAATGGAGGATGTGGCTCAAGAAGATACCAGCTCCCAAATCTGGGTTAGAATCATTATATTCCTCACTGACTATGCCTGATGATGAAAATGCGGATTTTGAAAGTGACACAGCCCACTCTGTATAATAGAGATTTCAGTAAAACTTTTTTTTTTCTTCCCAGATACTGCAATATAAAATACAGAAAGCTGCCAACAAATTAGGCTGCTTTAATACTATTACAGTCTTTTCACACGCAGGGTGTAAAAGACTGTCAGGATGCCAGGGTAAGTCCCAGCCAGAACTGCTTTACTCTGCTTTGTAAACTCCGTTGGAATCCTTTTAAAGGATACGCCTCTAAGCCTGGAATTTCCAAGGCCACAAAGGCAAAAGCATTGCACAAGGAGCAGCCCAGGAAACCTGTACTGCCCCAGAATGCAAGGCACTAGTTTCCAGGCCCTGGCAGGCTCACGAGTTTGGTGCTTTTAAGGGCTACCTGCCAGATCTCTATGCTTGCTTCTGGCTTCTTCAGCTCCAAGAAAACTTTGGGAACTAGCTGCTCCTAAACTACTAATGCTAGTGGGTTAGTTTTTCCTCAAAGCTTGGGAGTCCCAGCTTTTCAGTGGGATAGCACAGTAGCTGCCGCAGGCACAGACACCCTGCCACCTCTCCAGGAGATGCTGTGTTGCAGGAGAGGAGGAGCAAGACAAGAAATAGAAATTCTGCAGCGAGCTTGACAGGCTATTTGGTTTGAATGGCACATGGACACCTTTGGGACTTGTAAGTCCTCCTTTTCCATATACCAGGTCTAGTTTAAAACTAGCAACTGGAATGAAGAATTTCCATTTCCATTAAAGCAACTTCATATCCCTCCCCATAAACTTTGCTCTAAAAAGGAGCTGATCAAGTCATCCCCTCTCCAACTCAACCAATTCTTTCTCACCTGGAGGTTTCTTCAATCCAGGCAGGAAGGGAACCAGAGTGAGATAATCTGCCTTCTCCTCTCCCATTCCTTTGCTTCCCTTCACCCTTCCCCTCTTTGAAATGGATGTTCTCACTGCAAGCATCTAGGCCTGTGTGTCGACTTTACAGACCCAAGTGCTGTTTGAAATCTGGAGAAACATTTAGAATAAGGCCGTTCAAACATCTAAAGTCCCTAAAAAATGCAGAAAAGCCCAAGCCACCAAAACTTTGTTGAAGACTAAGGGAAAAAAGACCTGAGATACCTAATTCTACATGACAGCTATTCTTGGTATTTCAGCCTCTACACCCTGACCATGGAGTCAAGCTGCCCTCTTAATAGCCTTATGCTCCTTCCCACTTCCTGCTCTCCAGGTCTGCCAAAACTCACTCATTTCTTTGAGGAGTACCATACAAGATGTGCCTTACCACATATTGTCACAAGATTTCAGCTATGCTGAACTGAAAGAGCTTCGCTATATGACTTAAGTCTTCCCATCTAAGAGATGCCCACTTTTACAGAGGCTGCGATGGCTGGGCATACCCTGCTTATCAGGTCTAGCTTTTACTGATTGAGTTCAGGAATGTCAAATGGTGAAGTCTTGTTTTCCTTGCTTTGATAATCCATGGTGATGCACGCTGCCATCCTCCCGCCCACCTCTTTAAAGCCCAAAAGCTTGACACAGGTTTGCAGAATGTTGAAAGCTCCGTGGGGAAAGATTTGCCTTTGTGTTTGCCCATGAAGTGCTTCGTGTCACAGCAATGTGGAAGCACAGCCAAGCTTAACCGATCTACTGCTGGCCTGCAGCATGAGGAACGTTTTGGAGTGGCAACAGCACTTGCTTTTTTCTACACTGGTACCAAATGTCTCTTTTCCTGAAAGCTGCCTATGGAAGCAGCACGGTGAACCAGACTGGAGAACTGATCTGGGCTAAAGTTGTTTTTAACATACCAACATCACCAAGGGGACGAACAGAGGGTGACAAAGCAGAGGCTGCTTAAAACTCACAGTGGTTGAAAGTGTATGTCAAGACACACAATAATTAAGCCTGGCTTAAAATTTCGCCATTTCTCCTGGTTAACAGAAAAGCCTTATTACAGGCTAAACACATCTGCAAAGTCATTTGGAACCAGCAGACTCAGCACCGTCGGGAAGATATCCAGCAGGAGACAAGGATTTGGCAAAGCAAGAAGGCAAGGATGTGTGCATAACAGAGCTCAGCCCTGACCCAGTCCTTCCTCATCCCACCCCGTCTCAGAGATGG
This sequence comes from Nothocercus julius, assembly GCA_013398735.1. Taxonomy (NCBI): domain Eukaryota; kingdom Metazoa; phylum Chordata; class Aves; order Tinamiformes; family Tinamidae; genus Nothocercus; species Nothocercus julius. Next base: position 101,164 of record VZSV01000129.1, on the reverse strand, counting down.
CATTTCACCTCACCTACCATCAACATTGTAGACTTTCAGGCCAGCCATGTGCTTGGCTGCACGGGATTTGGAGGCTGTTAACAAGGCTGGGTTGTAGACTGTGAAATCTTTGTAGTAGTTTTCCAGAACGACCAGTGCAGCCCGCTGGATGCTATGGAGAGGAAGAGAAAAAACAATCAAGACCAAAGACCCAAAAATGCAAGGCCCTTTGTTTCTTTTAAACATTGTACGGAAGAAGAAATAGCCATATTAGTTGGAATGTGGTTGTTACTCCCATGAAATTGTATTATACCCTATCCGCTACTAACTCGAGGCTTCCAAGATCCAAAGCTTCATTCGGGAGACACAAAATAAACGTGCCTTCCTTCACCACAACTTGAAGACAAGATGAGAGCAGCGCATCAAGGCAAATTTTAGGCTGCTGACACACCAGGAAAACCTAGAACAAGAGCTAAACCACCCGCTAACTGTGAAACAGAGGCCTTACCCAGGCTCAAGTGAGAGCATTGCACAGCCCAGACGGAAGGACCAGCTCAGTATGGATGCTTTTCCCTCCAGTCAATTCCAGCCTCACCTTGCAGTTCCTCAGATCTCCTCCATCCAAGCAGTGACAGGAGCCCAACCTTTGCAGCTTCCACAGCAAGATAAAGATCACTGCCTCGGGAGCACAGCTGCCCGAGAATGAACCACCTCAGGATTTCTTGTTAAATCCCGGGTGAGGGACTGAGTGAAGGATAGCGTCACTTCCTCCGTCCCTTTGAAGGGACGCCTCCACGTTAAACAAGGACACGGGGGAGCAGAACAGAGCGTGCGCCGCGAGCAGGGAAGGCTCAGCCCAGAGGTCCTTTACGCTCACTTTCACAACACAGACAGACCGAGATACACATCTATAAGCACTGCTACCAGCTAATGCTAGGAGAGCATTTCAAAATGGGATAAAACAAACAAACAGCAAAAGAAGAGAATTCACCCCAGATTTAGGACATAGTTCTCTTCACTTTGCCCTGGCTCCATGCCCCAAAGCAATGTTCAGCTGGCAGTAGCAGTCTTAAGACAGAAAGTCACCAATTCAGTGATCTGGAGTTTGCCATGAACCCACAGCCAATTTCACTTTGAATCCACAAAACTTATAAGGGAACTGCAGCACATCTGTTGCCACTTCACTGTAAAAAGTTCACACTCACCAACAAAGCCTCTCATAAGAAAAGCAACCAAGGATGCTTGCACATGTTACAACATAGGAAAAAAAATATCACAAGGACAGTAACACGGAAAATACATGTGAACAAATTAAGACTTAAATTCAATTCGCAGCATTGCTACCAATTCAATGTGTTCTCCCAGGGGAGCAATTTAATTTTCCTGTGCTTTGTGCTAATATTAACTTATGCATCACACCCGAGTAATTTAAAAACACACACATGTACCCTGCACCATCCGAACTCTCCAGGAGTCCCTCACCTGCTGATCTGTGAATTAAGTCTAGATCCTAGCCCATCTACTAGCTTCTGGGAAGGAACAGGCCAAGACTTGTTCATGGCATATCTTTATTCAGTGTTATGGTACAACCCCACTTCTTTCATTAGCTGTATAGTTTGTGATGATGAATTTAGCTTTCAAAGCCAATTCTGTCTTTCGGACAGATTCAGGAGGTCTTTTGCATCCAACTAGAGCACCTGAAAGGAGCTTCACCTTTCAAGGGCCTGTGCGTAATATTTCCTCCTATCAGGTTCCTTAAAAGCAATTCCATGCAAGCATTCAGCTACTGGGCTGTAATAAAAAGTTTCTATTTAATTAAGGTAAGTATGTTCCTTTGACAAAGAAGCCAGACTGACCCACGCATACGCACTAACACAGAACAAGTGAAAACCTGTTGATTTCCGCCTGCTAAACTTGTGATTTCTACTGTGAATTTACCACGGTCTAAAAAAAACAAAGTTTCGTAAAAGAAACCACGTGGCAGCAGCATACATTCTCCCTTCCTGCCTGTGTTCAAACATGACTAGGGTTTTTCCATGTCAGCTTTCCAGGAAGAAAAGGGAAACTTCATGGCATTTCATCTGAAAAGGCAACACGCTCGGAAAGCAACACGCAACTGAGAACAAAATAAGTAAATAAATGAATGGAGTCGCCCTGGGGTTGCACTGTGCTCAGTTCATGCACTGTTGGGGCTTCAGCAGCAAACGTCTGGGATGCGCTCCACTGACTGACCAGCTCCGGCTCCCACAGGGTCTCCCACGTGCGTGTCGAGCTGGGAAGACGGCAGGGCTCAGCCCCTTCAAACTCTCCTTGAGAAAGCAAAAATTAAAGAGTAGATGCTGCGGCCAAGAAAATTAGCAGGGTCGCAGGGATCGGCGGAGCGAGGGGAAGGCTGAATCAGAGCCCCCGGGCCGCACTGCTCAGCTTTCTCACCCACATCAAGGGCAGCCTCACCCCGAACAGCACACGCAGCCGGGGCTGCGAAGCAGCAAGAGCCCCCGACTAGACGCAGCCGTCCCCAGCCCCGCTGAAAGGGGCCCCGTGCACTTGTGAGACGGAGGAACGGGCACGGCGGACACCACGCGGACACGAATAAGCGCCCAAAGCAGCCCTGGAGTATGAGCAAGGGAAGCAGAAGGACAAGGAAACCTGTGATCTCCTGCCTGCACTCAAGGATTTTCGGGGCTTTCCATTGCGGACCAGCCCCACGGCCGCTTTTGCGAATCAAAAGCCAAGTGGCTGCAGCAAGCCTTTCCTCCACCCACACACACACCAACACCAACAGCAATGGAAACTGGCAGTGTTCCCAGGGCCCACATTCGGAGGCTTTTTCCTTGCAAAAAGTGCCTTGGGAGGAGTTCAGCATCATTTGTTTGCTGTGCACTCCAGCAAGTTAAGGCTTTCCTTTCTATTTGCAATTTTAAAGACCAGGGAGGGGCAGGAAGAAAAGGAACAGAAAGTTTTCAATGCCTTAGTGTCTGTTTAATAATGGGCAAAGCAAGGATATTCCCTAAGTCCTGCAAAGGGCATCTGCTGGTCCAAAATATCTAGGTCATGGTAACACAAATGCCAGAGCAGTTCAGACTGAGAAAACAAACCAAACCAAACAAACAAGCAAGTCCCACCACGCTTGCCTGGGCCACTGGCCTAACGGCATCTGAAGCTTCCTTGTTCAAAGCATGGGTAAAAGGGCCTGCATTCTGTTGGTCTGAATTTTGGGCCATTTGAGGCTCCCCCCTACCCTTTATTCTTGGGGGGGCCGTGCCCCAGCACGCTGCCAGCGGGGAAAGCAAACAAGCTGCTCGAGGAGCAGCAGCAGCCAACCTCGGTGGCATTTGGCTGCAGAGAAACGCAAAGGCCTTTACAAACAGCAATGAATTAACTTTCACAGGGTCTCCAAGGAAGCGCAGGAAGGGAATAAGCAACACAAAGACAGCAGCTACTGCCTTCTTTTTATTTATTTATTCTCCTTTCCCCTCCTATCAAAAGGTAAGTTGGAAAAGTTCTGCCTGAATTGTTTTTTGCTGCATGGGATTTGGAGGCTTAAAGGTCTTGTAACACTCTGAGGCTCAGGTGCTCTTCTGGCTTCTCATTTGCAGCCTAGGACATAGCTACACCATCAGTGAACCTGCCGTGTTAGAGGATTTTCAGGAAAATGAGCCATTGCTACTGGCAAAGAAAGAAGCCTGGTTTACATCTGCCAAATACTGGCTTTGTGACCTGCGGGTTTGTAGGAAAAAATGATTAGGGTCTTCTGAAGTGTTGGCAGTGGGGAGAGAGACAAAAAAGTAGAAGCAGAGCAGATCAAAGTCACACTTGTGTGCCCAAAGTGCCTCTTTGACACGGTAGCATCAAATTCTGCAGGCCCCAGCAGCTGTTGCTCACAGGAGTTCAGCAGTTTAATGCTTTGCTGCTGAGCTAAAAAACACGGGGTGTCCCAGCACTGTATGGCCATCTGGACACCGCTACCCACCGAAAGCAAAGCGGCACCTCGCACATCTACACGGGCACCACTCTAAATACACCTCCAAAAAGAGCCATTTGCCAGTAAAGTGCCTGCTTCCTAACTGTGCTATGGAGGCAAGACCTAGAGCGGCAGAGCTTGGAGCACGCGTGGCATCTAAAACCCACAGGGCTGGCCAGAGAGGCCTCATCACTGCTGCGACCAACGAGGGCTAAGGGCGGAGAGGGACGAGGGTTACTAAATCAACCTGTTCCCAGCAGAGGCCTCTCCTCCAAACAGCTCCAAAACAGGCACAACTTCAAAACAAACCGAGGTCTCCGGACATGCTAGATGCATGCCACGACCAGCTGCGGAGCTGCAGCACCTCAAAGAGGTGCTGAGCAAGAAGAGCACAGAGCGCTCCTCCTTGCAGAGCCGGCTTTGAACGTCCGGGCTGTCTCCGCTCTGCGACTGCACTGAGCTCAGCTCTGTCGGAGATGCTCAGGTGCCCCGAGTAAGCTCCTCATCCACAGCACTTCTTACGCTTTAGTAGTGCTGTCAGCTCATACCCAACAGGCTCTAAAAGCTCCTGCAGCTTCCCAGACGTACCCTAAGATCACATCTCCTTTCCAAAAGGCTCCTTTCACCCACAAACTCTTTTCAAAGGCACAGAGTTGGGGTTTAAAGGTAATTTGCCCCTCACCACTCAGCTGCTCTTCCAGAGAACTCAAACTCACCAGGTTTGAAGGCACAGAAAAAAGACACTGGAAATGCAGAATGGAGGCGCTTCCTTGCACAAACAGCACCCTGTTCAAAACGGCAACAAAAGCTGTTTGCACCACCTGTACCATCCTCTAGATAGACTTTCCTGCACCCCTCACAGACCGCAGGCTGCTTCCTACCAGCCAACAGAGCTCGAGTGGTTTGGCCTTCGCTGTCCTTCCCAAGCAGCTCCGTGAGACAGGGCTGCAGAGGGGCATCGAGACAGGGCTGCAGAGGGGCATCGAGACAGGGCTGCAGAGGGGCATCGAGACAGGGCTGCAGAGGGGCATCGAGACAGGGCTGCAGAGGGGCATCGAGACAGCGCACAAACCTGCCAGTGGCAGCAGCAGCAATGCTTTAGGTTATAGTTTAGTCCCCTCCAGTAAACATAGGCCAAGCAGGAGTCAGAGCTCGGAAGAGATGCCAAGACAAGAAACTCCTTCGGCAGCCGGGGCCAAACAAGCAGAGCAGCAAAATGCCTTTTGGTCATTGTAGCTGCAACGGCAGTTCAGTTTGGTACAGCAAAGAGAACAAGACCACAGTCCCGAGGAACAGGAAAACCACATTTTCTTGTCAGACAACCACAACTGAAGTCTCCACTCGGCTGAGAGAGCCAAGCAGAGATCCTGCCCTCCCCAACGCTTCGCCCAGAACAGGCACCGGACTACTAGGACGCTGCAAGTTTGTTTTAGATAGCTAACTTATGGCACTTGATGGGGCACAGAAGAGATTTGCACAGACAGTTGTTTAATCCTTAGTGTATTAATGGGTTGTCTTGGGGCAGCAGCACTGCTCCTCCTCCACACTAACACGTCCGTCATACCGACGGCAGCAAACATCCGTTAATGCAGTTTATACGGAGCCCACACAAGCAGAAACACAGCACTGAAAGGATCTGCCCCACAGTTTTCCACCAGCTATTCTTTACGTGTTCATTTCCCTCCCATCCTTATTATTAAAAGGATTTAAGCTTTCCCCTACAACATTAATTCACATTAATGCTATAAGTTTAGGGTAAAGAACTGAGCTAGAGGAAAAGTCTCCCCTTTTCTGCGGCGTTTATTCCAAGATTTTGTCACGTCCACCGCAAAGCGCTACACGCTAAACCCATGTTTCATGAGACAAACCAGAATCACGATCTGAGCAATACAGCACTTTGCTGCTAATACTGAAGAGACTTCAGCTTAAAGGATTTCTGATGGGGGATTTGAAAGCACATTTTTTTGGTCCCTTCCCCCTTCTTTTTTTTGGAAGAGTACCCTAACCCAACCCTCCGATATGAGCTAAAAAGAGAAGGACCACTCCAACCACTCCAAGTCTACCACAAATGCTGCTTTTAGCTTCCCTTCCAAATGCAAATATTACAAAACAAATACAGAAATTAAGGTTTTACAATAGACCATTTTACAGGATGACTTTTTTTTTGAATCCACTCCTTTAAAACATATGACCCAAGCAAACTATTAAATATCTCCCTAACAGATCCTATAAAAGTATTCCCAGATCCATACTAAGAAGATGCTGTAGAGAAGTACAAAAGGCTAAGCTTTGGCAGTTGAAGGCAGCAGCTAGTAAAATTAGTTAAGATAAAAAGCCCAAGACACTGGTGGTAATAGATAGCAGGGAGGAGGAGGGAACAATCCTTTTGTTCCAAGAAAGGCCCAAAAGGTCTAATAAGATGATTTATCAGGGAGAGCAGGTCAGATGCTGTGACAGCATCGCATGCCTCCCTTTCCCCAGTAACACCATGAGCATCTCATTTCACACTGTAAATTGTCAAGGAGGCAAAGAATATAGGGATATCCATTACCGTGACATTATATTCAATGGATGGAACGTGAAATAAGATCTAAAATATAGAACTGTACTGAGTTTTAGAAATGGTGGAGGTACCAGAGTACTGCATCCCACAGGAGGCGGATCTGGTGGGCTCTTTCACAGGATATAAATCCTTGCTGAGGACAAGCTAATTTCCAGGCTCTCTGCACGTAACACCAGGATGCCTTATTGCAAGGGGTCAGGGGTTAGGCAACCCAAAAAGCTGCCTTCCAGCAGAATAACAAGCTCCCCTTTGCTCGCACGCGGCCCAGGTAGGTTACGGCGCCCATGCCCTGGTCCCGTGCGCCGGTTACGGCACGCGGGCCGCACGGAGGGAGTGCGTTTGCAAGGCTGCGCGCGCGCCGGGGAAGGCAGCAGGAGCGGCGCGTGTGCGAGGTGGTGGTTTCCAAGCACTTATTCATCACGCAGACACCAAGTGCGGGCCACTAAATCCGAGTGACGCACTCAGGGATTAGCCAGGGGACGCGAGCAGCTCAGCCCGGATTCCAGCTGGCTCCTTCGGCACTGATAGCCACGTGCAGATGCTCCCAGAGCCCTCGTACTGAAGACATCCGTTTCCATCGGGTCTAACACATTAAAATACACGAGGGCGCTACCTTCTCGCTGGGCAGAACTCGTCGTGCTGCTGGCACCCCCCGCTCTGCCGCCGGCGCGGAGAGCGAAGCAGATGCCTGAGCCCAGCCACACGTCCAGCACAGCCCAGACACCCACAGCGACGCGAGCCAAGGCCCGAGCAGACCCACGTCACAAGCGCTACCCGACGCCCTGCGAAACCAACAGCGGTTGATTCAGACCCCGAGAGCAGCAGCAGCTGGACCGAAACCCCAAAGCAGAGCTGTTTTTTCCCAAGCACGCCACCGGCATACCGAGCAGACTGTCTCCACGCCACAGCTTCGCGAAGTGGCTGGGTGCCCCAAGGGAGTTAGTGAGAATACTACGCTGCTTATTTAGGGGAAAAAAAATAAATCTCAACTACCGACTGCTCACACAGCAGCGAACCAAAGCGGTGAAAGGTTTCCTTTCTCTATTGAGCAAACTGGGGAGGAGAGCAGGGAGGACAACTGAAGCAACGAGTCGAGAGCAGGAGGCTGCTGCAGCAGGAGGCTGCTGCACTGTCCCCAAGGCCTGCAGAGCATCGCAGGGCTGCGTACGGGTGCTCCACGTGGAGCACACACAACCTGCCTTCCTCGGGCGCCTCAGGGGGCTGCACCCGGCCACCAGCAGCCCAAACGGGTGCCACGCGCCAGGACCCAGCGCTCCGCTGACTTGTGACTCTCACGACTGACCTGAGAAGCTTCGGGACACTGTTAGTCTTGCAGCTCTGTGGAAGGAGACCTGTGTGGCTCAAGGTAGTAGCTTAGAGTCCCACCCTGCAGCTGGCAGTCGGGCTGTGCCCAAAGCCTGCACCAAAACGCACACAGTTTTCAGCTCTGCACCTTAAGGGACATGGCCTGGGGCTCGAGTCCTGTCCCTCATGCCTGGACCACAGCTGCTGCCCTGCTGGCCAGGGGAGGAGAAACACGGACACAGGACTCTCCTTTCCCGGCGGCTTTGCCGAGTGCACAGGCTGCCAAAGGCTGCTGTGGTTCCTCAGGCAGCCTGCACCAACCCAGCTCTCCCCCAAGGCATCGGTGTCGAGGCTGCGCGCGCTGCAACGGGTGCCCGTGCCAGAGGATGCAGCCGCAACCGCCGCCTGCCGCCACAGGCGCCTGCAAACCTTAGGCACCACAGGGATAGTTAACAAAATCGTAGAAGCTGCACAAGCAGGGTGGGGAAGGAGAGAGATAAACGCACGATACAGTGCCAGTTCCCTCTTTTGGATCCTGGGCAACCAGGAAAGGTTTCTCTGGGAGGGCTGGGAAGGACCACATGGTTGGCAGAATAGTTTCTTGCGGCAACATCAGTTGAAGAAGCGACGGGAAACTGTAAGCAAACACTTCCGTAGCTGAGGTATGAATTACATGTACCTTGAGGTTCGTAACGCAGCAGAGCTGCCTGTGCGTTACTCCATTTGAAAGGGCTTCCTTGTTGTGCTATTGTGTCAGAAAACACTAGTAAGTTGGAAAAAAAAAATATAGCAACTTAACCAAAGATCAAACCAAACTAAAGAGCATTTCATCACAAAAACAAATTGCAGCGTAAGACAAAACTAACTTTTGCTCCTCTTCTCCCTTTTCCCCCTTGCACTCACAGGGATATGTTAGATAAGAAGTAACATTAGCTCCCGAGTTAACAGTTGTTCTTTGCAAAATAGAGGGAAAAAATTATTAATGAGGGATCTTTGGCCTCTTTTACAAGTTTCCACACACTCAGTTATATTTAGAATTTTAGGATCTTTGAATAACTCCAAGGTGAAGGAATACAGAGGTTTTGTATTTTTTTAATACGATTCTTTTTCAAAACGCAAGTGAAACACCCTGGGCACCCACCCAGGAAGGGTGCAAGACTCGGCTCCTGCAGCCCTGTGCTACACGGCATCCGCTGGCCTTCAAAGACTCCTCTAGCTTGTGCTCTGCTCCTAAAACATCTCAAAATTTTAAAGCAACCAGCACACACAAGAGCCTGGACTAGCACCTTCAGTCGCTGGGACTAGTGCATCTGCACCAATAACGTACGTGATCCCTTCAAAAAGCCTAAGCCACCCCCTAGAGCCCCCCAAACAAACAAAAACCTATAGATGCACAAGCTCGCGAGTGTAGCAAGAAAACAAGTTAATAAGCACTGACATATTCAGAAGACAACCTGAAGCCTGACTCTGCCTCATACAAAAAAGTCTTCAGACAGCTTACAAACACTCCCGAGGAATTCTCTGCTTTATATTAATAGTTATGAGCTATTTTTTTAAATTGAAAGCTAAGAAATGCAAGTTTAATTCCAATGAATTAACAATAAAAAGTGTCCAAAGGTTTCAAAGTAAGGGGTCTCTGCGTTTAGAAGACAGCTGTTTGCTGCAACAAAAAAGAAATATTCATCTCTTGTTCCAGTGGCAGCCTGGCAAAGTGCTCTCTCAGGAGAGGGCATCACCCCCTGCTCGACTCCCAGCAGGGGACATGATTAACGTGGCCAGACGGTGAATGAAGGTTGTCACTGGAGTCAATACAGCAGCTTTGAACTTCTAGGATTCCTCAGATCTCACAGCCATTCCACAAAACTCTTCCTGGCTCAACAGGGCTCTCAGGCAGGATGATGCCAGGAAGATTTAAGCCGTCTGAACAAGTTTAATTAACCTATTTGCTGAAATCAACTACCTTTGGACCGTTTGACACAGGAAGCTGCTGCATAGCAAAATTTCAGTGCTTTTGTCCACACAGGGAGCCCCCATCCAGCTACTCGTCGCACAGCAGCCTGGCGTGACTTCAGCAGTCTGCACGCACGGATGCAGAAAGCAGCAACAGGCCCTTGCAGGGAGGAACAGCAGCAGCTCAGGGCAACTCACAGCCTCCCCTGCGCCGCAGGGCCAGCCCCAGCTCTACCCCGGTTAGCTCTGCTCTGAGCCAGAACCGCTCAGCCCACGTCCCCGCTTGAGCTGAACCGCGCAAGGGCACGGCGAGCACGGCGCTGTGCTTAAAGGGAGGGATGTTTTACAGGGGATCAAGCTACTGCCCTGTTTTGTGGCAGACAGTTTTCTTTTGCTACCATGCAACTCACTGTTTTTTCCTTTTCCTCTAGGGTGAAGTCAAGAATTATGTTCCTGTTTCTTAGACATATGATTTGTGCTGTGCTCGATGATAATTGTAAATTTACGAATTCTTGTACATTTAATAAGGACTAAGCCCCTTCTATTCCCCAAAGGACACACAGCTCGCTCGTTTGCGGAATATTTGTATTTCATCCTTCACCACAAGAAATTGATGTTGAAGGTTGAGAGGGGTACATTTTTCACAGTGTTTGAAGATACTTTTATCCCAATGGCCATAAAATTTGTTCAGCAGCTTTGGGAGACCATCTGTCTCTGTGGGTGGTACACTTCAACAGTTTGGAGGGTACAGACAGCAGGGAAGAGAAATGACATGACAAATCCCTAAAGTACAGGGTAGGCTGGAGCGCACGCTGTTCTCGTACTTCTGGGTACTGTTGACTTTGCAAGAGCAAACCAAAAAGAAGGAAAATCCTTGCAGACGAAACCAGTGGCATTTCCTCCACACCAGCTCTTTCACAACACGAAGCCCAGCAGCTCCTCGTCAGAGCAAGTAACACTGTACGAGCCAGGGGGATCGATTAATAATTGACTGCAGGCCTTTCACTTACAAGTACACTTGTAAACTTTTAAAGTATCAAGTATTCCAAAAATGCGAGACTGCTCCAGGGTGTAACACTCACCTGCTTGGTGCAGCTACAGGAGCTGAATGCAACTTATCTGGGCTGCAGGTTTCCCACATTCATAGGGGTGAGACGGATGTAAGGGTGAGCAGCACAACCAAGATCGAGCAGGGTAAAGAGGCAGGAAAGTGACCTTGGACAGTTTAAGTCCCTGAGCTCTGTCATCCCTAACAAAACCAAGAGAAGCTCTAAGGGTAAAGCCATGTATAAGACTTTTTGAAAGGTGCACACAGAAAAGTGGCTAGGAAAACATGTTCCTTTCAGAAGGACAGAGCTCTCCCTGGCTCTGGGGGCAGGCTTCACCCAACCACGTGCAGCCGCATGCTGATGCTCCATCCTTGACTCTTTCACCTCCCCTCTGCAATGAGAAGCATCTGGCACTCCTGGACTCTGCTCTTCAGACCGTGCTTAGTCGTGAGAGCAGTGCAGGAGGCGCTGCTCTGGCCCAAGCAAGAAGTTGTAGTTAGTCTTCTGCTGACAACACATCCCATGCGCTGTCAAACAGACCCTCATAAAACAAAAATCAGACACTGTTCCCATAACTCATCTTGAGCATCAAAGCAGCCCGCTCCCTGCTCTGCAAGAAACAGCATAAAAGGTTTTTCTTTCTTTTTTTTTTTTTTCCCCCCTCTCCCCAGAGGATGCTGGAAAATTCACGTATGTGATTCAACTAGTATCCTCATGGCAAGAGCAACCAGGCAAACTGCTCTTCTCTGTGGCACCACCCTCCTGGAGGCAAGGCAGCAGACGGAGGGGGAAAGGCAGAGCCAGTGACTAAGAATGAGGTGGAAAGTTTTTTCCCCATGAAGTCATTAGCAGTTCAGCCCCAAGCCAAAGCTTCCTTGCTTCAGATCACTACTCCATGATATGAGGAGTTTCAACGGCCCTAATGTGCGACTGCTCACGCCACACAACTGTGGACCACAAGTTCTGCGAGCTCAAAGCATGAGAGCACAGGGAAGGGGCCCAGCCCTGGAGAATATCAGTTACACCCAGAGACACAAACCGTGTGAACCATCTCTGGGAAGGCATCTGCTTGGAGGGCCCGAGTCTGACACCTCGGAGTTGGCGCTGAGAAGCTGCTCCGGAGCAGACAGCTCAGCTGCTTTGGGAGCTTCACACCTGCAGCTGCAATTAGCACTCATTTAGCTGGTCATTCAGAGCCTCTTGGGAGGAAAAGTATTTACGGTGGCATTCATGCATCAGGGTCGGCGAAGAGGGGGAAGGACGTGCACATGCCTACCCTGCTGCCTCACGTGAGCACTGTGACTGATTTCAGAACTGAAGAAAAAATACATTGGTGACCTAGGCTAGTTTCACAGAGTAGAGGCTTTAGTGACTGGATTGCTGCGCAAAGCAGCTAGCTCGGGGAATATGCTGTTCTGGGAAGCTCACGTAGTCAAGGCAGCAGGACAGACATGACGCTTTGCTACAGAGTAAGGTAAAAGCCACCAGTTCAATTTCTTTCAACACTGTTTATCTCTGTGGAAGATTGTGAGGACTGAAGAAACTCCACAGAAAAAGGAGAGTCAAGGCAATTCTTTTAGCTCCTGGGAATGAAGCCCAAGCAAACTGCATGCATATTGCAGAGAGGAGAGGGAAGGAGCGCACAAGCCCAGAGTGCCAGCTAGGGCGTTGCACCAATGTACGCTAAGGGTCCTAACACTCAACTGCCCAGACCACGTAACAGGGGACAGGAAATTCTGCAAGCTCAAGAGCAGAGAGTTCTGCAGTCCTTCCTCTGCCCACCTGATGGACATCATGCATGTTTTCTCCCCAGAACGCAGCATGATTATGGCAGCTCCTGCCCCAGGCAAGACATCCAGCCTACTAAACCAGTGGCTGTGCTGCTATATTTGACCATGCTAGAGAACAGGAGCAAAGCTGTCTGTATATGCCATGGAAGCTTTCCTTTTCGTGGGGTAGGAAGATTTTATGACAGCACAATCCAGAGAAGTGTTGACACAAGTCTGGACAAGAATTCTCTGTGCAGATCAAATATTGCACCATGCATTCTTGCCAATTAGAAAAATGTCACCCTCGATATGGGAGGCATATTTGAGCAACACCTAGCTGCTGCAAGATCAGATACCCAACTCTGGGAAAGGCTTACAAATCCAAGCTATGGGATAAAGAAGCTTCTTCCAGTCTTTAGTCTCGTGTTCATTCCTGTTACCTTTCCCACCTTTGCTAGGAAACATGGCCCGAGTGGCACTAAAGAACACGCATCAGAGCTTAGCAAATTAGCCTAGGGATCAGTTTTTAAGTGACAGGTTCAACAGATACAAGACTGCTAACCCTGAAGAGCTGGATCAGCAGAGGCATCAGCTTCCACTGCACAATTCTGTTACAGCTCCTGGTCTGTACCAAAGGTACATGGGTGACCATCACTCTCAAGTCAAGTCAGCAAGAGCAGCTGGTTCAGTTCAGCTGGGTGACAGGCTCCCCAGACAGCAAATTTTACTGTTTGTGCATTTGCTCCGTTGGTACATCTACTCTCCATGCTTGTGAGCACATACAGGCCACAGCTACAGACAACAGCTCCAGAGAGCGTTCAGGCCCTGCAGAGCCATATACCAGTTTTGAGAAAAGACCTGTCCCCTTCCTGGGTTTTTAAACCACAGCTTAGCAAATCTCTGTCCAAATGCAGACGCCTTGCAGAGGGACAGGCAACACTAACATACTGTTTTTGTATTCAGCTAACATAACTGAGTGCCAAGCTTCTCTTATTTAGATTCCCAGCCAGCTTGTTCATAAAGATAAATCTACAACAGGGAGAATGGAAAAGCAGACAGGATCCCTCAATGCTTCATATGGCATTCAAATACATGAACGAACTGTCATGACCATGCACCTCACATCCCCACTTAAGAGGAAAAATGGTAGGAGAAAGACCCACTAATAGATATTCTAAATCCCAGAAAACCAAGACTATACTGGGGCTGAGCTGGACTCAAGTCTATAGGTACAGATCAGTAATTACAATGTGCATTTGATGCCATTCATTTTCCCGAGCTGTCTAGACTAGCAACGCTCTAGGGTGGGGAAAGACAATTCACTGGAGAGGAAGAGAATACATTTAGTATTCTAAACAGGAGGATTTCTTTTTTTGTTGTTCGTTTTTGTTTGTTTGCTTTTTCCACAGCAGTGTCTTTCCTACCTAATTCCTGGGCCATCCCGAACAAACTGAACTGTGAATGACATATGGCACCAGTGCCTCTGTCCAGAAGGATTGCCAAATCCAAGCCTCGGCTCTAGCTACCAATGCCTCAACAGAAAAGTTACCTACTGCCTCTGCTACTACTTAGGTCTCCCTTTGTTCTTGCTTCCACAAATCCTGCCAGCATCCCCACCCTACCTCTCTTACAAGACAGGAAAGCCTGGGAAAATGCATCTACTCCTTTCCCTCCTCTTTGCCCATACACATCATCATAAAGTATTCCCCTGCACAGCAAGTCTTTCCACCAGGAGCAGCCATACAGTCAGTAAACCAGGATTTGGCACAATCTTCATGGGGACTCCAGTTGATTTTTATTAATTTATTTTATTCCCCCCACGCCCCGAGTCACTGCCAAAGGGAATCCTCATTTATGCAGTCAGGTCTCCCAAAAGAAAAAGTTACAGCCAGAGTGCTGTGCTGGAGGTTGAACTGAGCCAGTCTATTAATAGCTTAATTATAATATGAATTTGGGGAACTACTCCCAGATCTGCTTACCTTCCTGGACCCTCAGGGGGTAGAGCAGAATACCTAACTAAGCATGTTCAGCTTCTTTCCTAAATCTGGAGCCAGGGAAGGTGGAAAATCTTGTCCGTATCCTGGCAAAAACACAGTATTCCAAAAGAGTGGTTGATTTCTTCTCTTCTGCCTCAGAAGAGAAGTAGCAACTTCATCAAAACAAACAAACAAAAATAGAACGGAAGAATCCGATTTGGATTAAAAGGCTGATATCAGCAATTTTGCTGTGAAAAAGTCTGGATCTGGTCTAACAAGCAACACTGAATAAAATGTCCTGAGAGCCTTCTTGCCACCAGCCTTTGAGGGACACCCGGCTTTCAAGGAAGGGGGATCCCGTGGAAAGCCGAGGACCAAAACTTTTAGCGATCTGGAAGCTCTAAGAGGACAAAAGGTACGACTGAGGAAGCCTGGCATTGATTTTGGAAAGCAGCGAGATTTCTATGCCCATTAAAGCTCTCTTTCTCCAGTGAGGCAGCAGCCCACTGCCTGATACACCTTTAGAAGTACTGAGACGAGGCAAACACACACAGTGGTGAATGAAAAGAGCCCACAGACAGCAATAGGTCGTAGGTAGGTACCCCATCATAGTCATGACCAGCTCCGCAAAGGCGCTGCTTAGTTTTCCTGAACAATCCCTGCAGTCCTTGCTGATCTCCACATTTTTCTTGCCCAACACTTTTCTCCAGCTACAGTCAAGCCCTCTGTGACCCTGGCTGCCATTGCAGACAAGCACGTCAAGGCCTTTATGGAGACTTGGCTAAGTATCAGGCTGCAAAGATGTTCTGAGTTTGCGACTAACATTTTATATAACTTCTGAAGATTCAGGATTATGAGATGAAGGAAGCATCACCTTTACCAGTTTCTTATGGCGTTTCTCATGCTAGGTCCCAAATCTCATATTAAGACCTCATATTAGGATTTACACGCAAATAACTCTCCAGTGTTGCAAAAGGGAAGGAGGGAGAAAATGAACACTCTCTTAGCTGGAACATATCTGGCCTCTAATCAAATCTACACAACTCCACCTTTACACTAATAATGACAAAAAGGCAATCCCGTGTGCTTCAAAATGTGTGTCAATACATGTTATACTCAGCAAAGGAAAAAGCAGCACTGGTTCACTATTACCATAAACATTTGATGAGATTCCCCTGTAACACAAGACTCTGAGTCCAAACCATACAGAATACAGGAGCTTCAATATGCCCAACAAAATCACGATCAGTCTGCCAATGAAGGAGAAATTATTAATTTTTTCATACATCTCAAATTTCACCCCAAATTTAATAACTCTCTGCTGCCCTCGCATCACACAATGCATTTCAAATGGCCTCTTCCCATCTTCCTAGTCCAAAAGATTGCCACTTACTACTGAGGAATTCATAAGCAAAATCTCGTTTTTGGTCTCATTTCACAAGAAAACCAGTGGAGATTCAGTTGACTATTTCTTAAACCCTGAAGGTGACCTTTCAGTAAGTCAATAGAAGTCTCCTCCATTTCAGAGGAGGGGCTCTCCTTCACATTTTATAGAACGAATATACAGCAAAGTCCAGACCACGAGTTCCTTCATTAAACCAGGAACAATATCCAGGAGTCAAATCCCAGACTCAAGCATCAATGACTACATCTGCTTCAAAGTAATTCCACTACTAAGCTAATGGTTGCAGGAGACTGTTCCTACATCCACTTAAACCAGCAGACACTAATCTCTCCATCTGCAATAGATATGCATGCCATAGGGATCTGGACAAGATAAGTTGAACAGATGTTTAAGTGCACGCAGAGTCTGGGGAATCGTCCACAGAGTTTAACTGCTACCTCCACAGCACACAAGAACTAAGGAGATTTCTAGACAGCTTCATGGGGCATGGGAATTAAGGAGACAGCTGTCGTTTCCTGTACCTTTGTCAGGAAGGAGTAATCCCAGCAGGAAGGGTGAAGCTGGCATGCATGAGTCACACACTTGCAGATAATGCATAGCTCTGAAAGGTCTAATCACTTCCAGGTACCCCTAACCCAGCAAACTGGTCTGTATCACTGACAGAAACTGCAGATACCTGTATGCTGCAGACCTGAACCAGCAGCACCACCACGTTGCCAAGAAAAAACAAGCTGCCTGCATCTACATTTGCTACAGCATTCATTAAAACCAGTATTCTTAAGCGACAAAACTGCTCGGAAATTTTGGCTGCATCAAGGCAGCTTCTTCAGAAAGTGAAAATGCTCTTTCTTCCACAGCAGCACAAAACTCAAATCACCTCCTGGCCTCGAGAAGAACAGAGTCCTCGGTTACTGAAAGCAGCCTTCGGATGCCACAGTGCAACTATGTGGCCGAGGACTCAAGGTAGTTAGTCCCAGCTTGTCAGGGAGAGCAGCAGGCTTCAGAGCTCAAACACCGCAAGTGTTTCAGTTGGCCCCTGACGGCTCACGCAGGATCCAAAGGATGCTCTGGATCCACCTCAAAGAGACGTTCATTCAGGTCCCTCACGTGGTTCTTGGCTGCACGAGGCAGCAAGGACAAACAGATGTCAGCAGCACGTCAGCTGCTGGATGCTTTCTCACGCAGGGCTGCTTACTTCCCTCAGCCCCGCTGCATGAGCGCAAGGGACCGGCTTGCTGTCAGCAGCCTCTGGAAAGTGATACAAATGGCTCCACGTGGCCTGAAGAGGTGCTCGCAAACCGGCATCTGGCCACACAACCGAGGAGCACAGACACCCGCAGCCACGTAATAAAAAAATCCTCTCCCCTTTCCTCCTGGGAGGGAATGGTGCAAGAGGCCCAGAGAAGAAAACATCAAGTCTTACCCCAGCCCTAAGCTGTGCCATCAGCTCTTTGCATTCACAGAACTGCACACTAGCTCTCCGGAGCAAGCATGGTCCTCCCCATGCTCCCAGAAGGGAGGAGAGGTTCAGTCTGCTAATTTCAGAGCGACTCTGGGATTCCTCCAGGGGCAGATTCCGAAATGAGGGGTATCACTGGAACAAAAGCAGCTGGTGCTCTGTGCTACAGCATAGCCACATTTATCAACACCCCAGGACTTCAAGGGTTTGTACCTACCTCAAGTGTCCCAAGCTGTAATACCGCGATTCTCCATCTGTTGACCGAACTACCTTGACAGCAAACATGGGCTGCAGCTGCCGTAGTTCAAGCAGCACGATGGCCAGGTAGTGAATGAAGAGCAGCGCATCCACCAGAGACACCGCGTACTGCACTATTCCTTGGTAGTTGGTGTCCTTCGAGTCCAAAATGCGGACACCATAGAAGAGCCAGTAGGAAAACACAAACAGAAATATGAGGACCAACAAGAGGGCCCGGAACACAAACACCCTGGGTATATCTGCCTTGGGCTGGCGGAAGAACAGAGCCCAGGTCCCAATCAGGAGAATGAGGAGTTTAAACGCCACAGAGATGAACAGTCCCTCACACACAGTGCCACACGGCTCCAGAGCATCCCGCCACAGGATCTGGGGCAACAGAATGAAGGCGACGGGGGTGAGGAAGACGAGGAGTCCGAGAACAGCGGCCACAGTTAAGCCCAGGTAACGTTTGCAGTCCAACCCAACGCTGTCCTCCAGATCTTTACTGATCCTGGCAATGTCCTCCTGGGAAATGCTGTGCTCCGAGGTGCCTGTGATTGCTGTTGTGGTCTCACCCCAGTTGTCATCCTGACAGAGGAAGGGAGAAACAAGAGACAAGAGTGAAACAATTGAGCAGTTTGTTCCAGGTCTTCTGTTTGTCTTGGCTGGAAAGAGATTGCTACAGCATAACAGACTTAAGTCTCAGCAGAGAAAAACAATCAGCGACAACAAAAAAACCCAGAGGCAAAGCAAAAGTACTACCTTCAATGTCAAGCCTGAAAAGATTCAGAAACCTATTTAGCAGCCTCTTGCTTAAACTGGTGACTATCAAATTCAGGTGCTACTTAAACGGTGGAAGCTGAGCTACCTGCTCTGCAGTTGCTATACTATTCACTCTACCTCGGAGGTTAACAAGTAATGCTGCCTAACTCTAAAGTGATCATCAGTTCCCATTCAAGGCAAGGAGCAGCACCCCTCCAGCCCACAAATTCCATGGTGCAAGTGCACCAGAGAAACACTTGGAAGGGAAACTTTCATTTCAGTGTTTCAAGCCAATCATAATCATTACACAATCAAAAACATGTCTGCACATTACATTTCCATCAGTACAGAAGCAACTGCGCTTTCAGCAAGATGTTCCACTTTTTCTTCTTTCGCTCTTCTCTACGGGAACATTGCACACTATAGCTGACGTAGTCTAATAAAAGTTTAGTTAAACCAACAATTAGCAAGTGGTCAAAGATGACACTTACAGGCATGGGACTTATAATTTATAGACTCTAGACCACCAAGTAACTGGGATTAGAATCTAGGACATTGTATGAAGACATTCAGCCTCAAAGAAGCCTCCTTGAAATACAGTTGCCATGTGGCCAAGCTTCAGATTATGGTAAACTCTCCAAAAGGCAGATTTCCACCCTACCAAACTTCAGAGGATCTCTGCAAGCTAGTACTCCCAACCCATATACCTCTAATTGATCTTCCCTAGTGCTAGTGTGGCCAAGGACTTAGGTTGACATGTATGGATTTGACTCACCACCTCTGTTTAAGTGACTTGTGCAAGTGAAGACTCCTGACACTACACACAAATAATTCACTGAGCAGTGAAAATGCTTCTAAGTACCACGTGCTTTTTCCTTGGCACTTTGTGTCTTAGTCAAGAATAGTCATTCACAAGCAAAGGTTTTGCTCTTTTGCCCACCCTCCCAGGTGTGTCCTTCTCCTATGTCATAACAGGATTTCCACGTTCCCCCAGACCTCTGCAATTGAATAGGCTGATCTGAGCATGTTGTTTTAAAGAAACAGGTATTGTTCCGAACATGAGACATGATACCTACAGAAAAAAACATGCTGCAACACTCTAGGACTGTGCAGCCTCTGGCTCATTAGTGCCCCTTTTAACCATTATTCTTTTAAGAGTTATGGAAAAACTTCAAGAAACGTGAAGACAGGAGTCAACAGACAGAGCATGACTATACTGAACAACTCCAGGAATTTAACTGCTAATGCACTTCAAGGCATGAACACCTCCCTGCCTAGAGCAGGAGGGCTTTGCGACATACGGACCACAAACAGTCAGCATCTTGAATTAATTTGTGTGTGTGTGTGTGTGTGTGTGTGTGTGTGTGTATCTTCTCATCAAAACAGAGGCCCCAGAAGAGATATCTGCATTGTAGTACATCCTGAAAGGCAGCATAACAGTATCACATTTTTGTCTTTGCTGGTGCCTCCCGTAAAGGAATCTAAGCATTTCAAGTATTTGATGCTTATGTATGAAATACCTCTGCATAACTTCTGCAATTTTAAGGAGTGAATAACTGCCCAGAAAAGAAGATGCACATAAATGCTTTAAGTTTCCAGGCCAGAGAAGAAACCACGCAGTCCTAGTTTTAGTCTACCTCTTGTAACAGCTCTCCCCATCTTAAAGAGGCACAAGCAGAAAAAACACCAATGCAGTTATATGGAAACACAAGTCTTACATTTCAGCGGTGCAAAGCTATTGCATCCAGTGTAAGGCATCCTGCTCACTAGGAGACAATTGTGCTCATGCATCAGTTTGTTTTTCTTTCACTTTTTTTTTTTTTTTTTTTTTTTTTAAATTCACGCTGAGGAGCTCTTCATGGAAAGAAGAACTTATGAATTCACTAGAACCTTCACATCTATTCAAAGTAATAGCTGAGACTCACGAAAACAAACATCTCATTACGAAATACAAAAAGGAGATACATAAAATCAGCCCACCTGTCATCTCATAAATACTGTTACAAGTACTACCAAACACATCTTAGGTGGAAAAAGTTCAGCATTTCTTTTTCTTTTGGAACGATCAAGCCCAACGATGAAGAAATTCCAAAAATTCAACCCAGGAAGCGCTGAAACATTCCTGTACTCTGCAAAATTCTCACAGTTTGTCTTGCAGCATCAGCCATTCCTTGAAAATGAATAAGCACCTTTACATCTAACTCCTGCAACTCCAGTTACAGAGCAGGTACTGGATCTATCCTAGACACAAGCTAAAACCAGCATTCTTCCATTCCTTGCCTGACCCAGTGTTAATACACCAGCTTCACCAGAAGATTTTGTTTGCTTTCCTTCCTAGCTATTTCACATGCGCTCTACATCTCTTGCTTCCCTTCCCTACTGGGATCTCTGCTCCTAACGTTTTACACTATTACCCCTGAGGAAATCCTGTTTAAAAGTGCATACAGAGGTGAATGAGTTGACCCAGATAATGCACAGCGAGGTGATAGAAACAGATGCTGCTGCAGAGCTTGGCAGATGCCACTCTTTGGAGACAGAGCTAAATTAATGCCCCAAGGGCAGTCACACCAACACTGATGCTGTCAAAAATAATGCTTGCAAAAATGACAAAACTGATTGAGACCTTGGTTTTAAGCACGAGTAAGTATATCTCTATCACAAACAGAGGTGCAAAAAACCTCTTGTACCAAACTAATTCGAAATGCAACTACAGCACTCTAGCTCTATGGGAGGGTAACAAAAATCCTGATTGCTCATTACCAGCATGCAAGCAACATTTTCTACTCGTGTGCTGGTAGCATTAGGCAGTCTTTTCCAGAAGCCACGCACCACGTTCACCTTTGCTCCCCCTTTACCTGGCCCTCCTCCGTCCGAGAGGCATCATTCCCCAGCAGCGGTTCTGCAGGCGGTGTCTGGATAGTGACAGACTTCTCGGAGCGACTGCCATCTTTGCTTCGGGGCGATTTGTGCCTGTCCCGACTCCTTATTCCAAACAGAGCAAGAAGAGAAGAAAGTTACCAAAAAGGCAGTCTCTGGAGCAGGATCTGGAGCTTACAGCATCTGTAGGTTCCTATAACATTAGGTTATAATCATGCTTGCCCCATCTCTTGGTCAATAATGATTTAATCTGTGATGAAACAAGCTTCAGGAGAGGCAAAAAAGTGACCTTGCCCAGAGCAGGCTACAGCCCAGCGGCTGGGACAAACTAAACCCTCAACTACTGCAGACAGAACCAAAGGCAGTATCTTGCCACTGTCTCAGCTTTTCTTAAAACAGTTTCTGACAGTGCTGCACTTTAGAGAAAAGTTTGCATTTAAGAACTATCCACTCCATTTAAGATTAACTATTCTACACAATTCATTACCAGCAAAGCTTCTCACAGAGCCACACAAAGGTAACAAATAATTAAACGAGACAGCCCTAGCTCCCTCAAAATGAAGTCTTGCCTGCTAGGACTCTAAAAAAGCATGACAACTGGTGAAGTCCGTTTCCACGGGTTAATATCCCCCTGCAAACCTCTTACAGGCGGAGAGCACCAAGGGAACCAGACACACAGGGAGCTACTTACTTCTGCCTTACCCTTTAAAGCCTTATAGCTTCTCTTCTAAAGATGTCTCAGAATGAGGCAAGCCCCATCACTCCTGGCATCACAAACCTGCTCACCTGTATTTCCTTTCCCCTTCCTACCTGGACAGGAAAGAGCCTTTGCAATTTGGTGCAAAGGCTGCTAGGATTATAGCTGTTTCTTTCAGGAACTTGGAAAGCATCCTTCCACACTGCAGGCTAAACTTCAAAGAATAATCCATACGGGTGGAGGGAGAAGGGGGAGGAGGGGAGGTCTTGAGAGAGAAGGAGAAAAGGCAAACAAGACTTTGCTCATGAACTGGACTACAAGCAAAGACTTCTTTTTCCAGAAGTCTTTTTCCAACCGCACAAGACAATTGCATCTGAAATGCGAAGTTGCTTTGGGCCAACTCAGTTCTACGTTACAGAGACTGTAAATGGGGCAAGTTTTACATGCAGAGCTAATGATAATAAAGGAGGTGGGAGGGGGAGGGAGATGATATTTCCAAGTAATCTAGTGTTTTTTTCACGCAACTGAACTATTGCAACCGTCACGCAGAAAAATGAGTTGCTATTCAATTCAGAAAATCCAATAAATCCAAAGGACTTGTTGCAGACTCAATTACCACTCAGATTCTGTTTGGATAGTGAAGGGAAAAAGGAAGACTTACTGCTACATGGCAAAGAAAGTGCATAAAAGGGAGGAAAAAAAAGGGGACAAATATCACAAATATGACACATTCTTTCCCCCAGAGACTCTACTAAGCCCTTTCACTTTAACAATACAGCTAAATGATCTTTTCCTTCTACTGATTCTTCTCCAGTATTCCTAAACATATATAACCCGGGAGTGCATGCAACTGATTGAATACCACAAAATCAGTAGGATAATTGCTTCCAGTCTCCTCACAAAGTCTCTCCACCTGCTTCTCCTCCACATACCCGCACTGATTTCAGCCCAGCTTAGGATTTTTTCCACAGGACACATCCTAGCTTAGAGCAGCCAGTAATTTAGAATAAATGTTTCCTTACCCTTGTCTGTGGGCTTTTTTGGAGTGACCTGAGTAGTGGGAATATCCTGAATAAGTTGATTCTGTATCCATGGTAGCAGACATCAGGACTGTGCAGCAGGGACACAGACTGTAGGTAATTTAGAGGATGAGTTGCTGGTGCTCCGGAGGTGGACTCCGTGGTAAAAGTGCTTTCCTGAGTACTCTTTGCTTCCCGATCATCAGTGAGGCCCGGTCCTCATGGAATGAGTGAGCTTCAGTTACAAGGAATGCAACCAGAGGAGAAGGGAGGGAGGGTGCTGTGCTCCTCAGCATCGACCTAGGGGAAGAGAAGCCGGGATGGAAACGTGTGCCGCGCAAAGCAAGACAACACTCCTGCTGCAGTAACTCCCTCGTGCTCTTCACCCCGGACACATACCAGCTCTCCTCACACCGGCTGCTCACGAGTTCTTCCTGGCTGGTACATCCATTTCAGATCTACAGAGAAATGCACACGTTTGTAGAGCTTTAAATACACTGATAACGAAGTTCTGTTTTGCAAAATCCAGTCCATAAAAATCACTTGGAAAAGACAGTGATTTGGGGAGGACAAAGCAGCCTAGATACAGAGATTCACTCTCAGAAAGTGCTGGCCTTGACGCCCCCACTCGGTCTTTACACCTGTATAAAGCACATCCCAAATACCAGCAGTGTTACAGAACTGCAGTGTTACAGCCAGCTTGGGATAAGGCGCGGCAGGGATGTGACTATTCCAGGAGAAATGCAGGGATGGATCAGACCACCGTGCCTGGACCTGCTTTGTTTTCATAACTGCAAGGTGTGCCCATTTTACAAGCATTAGTTACCATACAATCAATGGCGCTACAAGCACCTCCTTTCCTTTGCAACCCTTACCTTCAAAAGTTAATAAAATTCACTTCTTCAAGGTGCAAATTAAGAGTTATATCTATATATACAAGTACACTAATAACACTGGGGAACGCCGATTAGAGAATACATCTCATTCACACAGGCCAACATTTCTTACAATGTACCTCCATTTGGAAAAGCAGCTATAGCCCTAACTGTAAAGGGCAAAAGAGAGGCATGGCCTTGGGGACAGGAACGGGAAGGCATGAGAACAATTCCTAATAGTCACATGCCAAAAAAACAGGACTCCCGTGGGAGAGAAGGATAGACACCAACTGCTCCCAAGTCCAGAGTCTGCATTAAGTGATAAGAGAAAAGGAGGGGATTAAGTCACCAGCTTGCAGGAGGAACACATGCTGTAAAGAGGTGTAGACGGAGGGGAGGCAGCTATGGACAGAGCTGCACTGGCACAGCCCAGGGTCTGGCTTGAAAGAGCCTTTTCCTGTGTTTCCTACCCAGACTATTGCTGCCTCTAGTGGAACGGGAGGCCACAGTTGCACCACGGCTTTATAGCAAGTAAAAGGCCACTTTAAATCAAATTAAATCCCTCTGTTACTTTCTGTTCACAGCAGTTCTCAAACCTGCTTGCAATAAAACAGTCAACCACTGCCTTCCGCCCTCTGCCTCCCCAAGCACAGGAAGGGACAAGAGAAATCAGGCTTTATACTTGGCCAACTACTCTTTCCAGCCAAAAACACAGAAAACTGTCTCCCCTATCACCTTCAGAAAAGCTGTACGCAAGCAGAAATGTGAGCAGAGCCCTCTACCAAGCGCATACCATGCCCAAGAGTCAGATCCCTTCACCACAACTGTTCCTAGTTCGTCGTGTAATCTGCAACGACATTGAAAAGTGGTCCCTGTGCATCAGGAGCAGCAGGTATTTGCCCAGCACTCGGGCTTGCCAAGGCTCTTTCAAAGGAGAAAGAGAGGATGGGACCTTTTGCCTGCACTAATTCCCAGGCTGCAAGGGTGTATCATGCCTCCAAAGGGCTCCTTAAAGGCGGCACGAGACGTGCAAAGAAGGGTGAACAAACAAGGGTGAAACCATAAGGCCTGGTTTTGGGAAGGGAAAGTGAGGATGAATTTAAGCGGTAAAGGCACAGCAAAACAGAGAGGCAAGGCACAGCATGGTTTGGAATATGTCATCATTAACATAAGATG
>VZSV01000129.1:42462-70290 GCA_013398735.1 Nothocercus julius | reverse complement strand
CGCCCCGGACCTGCGTCCTGCGCCCCCGGCGCTGCCCCCGCCTGCGGAGCCCCTCGGGCCCCGGCTCGAGGCCGGGCCCTTCCTTGGCGCAGTCACCCCCCGGGCAGCCTCGCCCATGGGCTGCTCCCCGTGGCACAAGGGCTGGTCCCCTCAGGTCTCCCACGTAGGACGCCCACGTTCCCAGGTTTCTCTCCAGCAAGGGTGAAGGCACCGCCGGCCTTCGGGACCGCTCTGTCTCCTCCTCCACCTGCAGCCCCCTTTTTCCCCAGCACTGAAAGGTCTGCAGTGAGGAAGGACCTATGGCTCCTCAGGGAGAATGGTCTACGCTGCCCAAAGCTCCTAAGAGGCCTCCTGCCCACCGCGGCACCCAACTGCGGGCCTTTTACGTGCCGCGAATGTCACCTTTCCTCTCTCTGAATGCTGCTCCTTCTCCCTTTCACCTTGGGGTTATCTTGCCCTACACAAATAGCGGAGTTTTCAGGTCATACAAGGAACCAGCAGCTGAAAATGGATAAATAAAGTCTCGACCATCTACCTCCCAGGCCTGTGCTTTGAATGACTCCAGAACAAGCCAGGCTACATAATTAACAAACAGAAACGTTGAAGTTAATTGTGCCACGCAGTTTCAGCATTGCGGGTTTTTGCAGCTTCTGCGGGTTGCATCTTTATTTTTTTTCCTCTTCAGCTTCCCCTTACTCTCCTTTTCCAAAATAATGTCACAGTATTATTTGTAATACCTGCCCCCTACTCAAGAGCCGCACAATGACTTCACAGTGAAACACATTCAGGAATCGGAAATGTTTTCATATCCCTCTGATCTGGCACTCTAATTTCCTCCTGTATAGCATGGTGTTTATACTTACCACGAGTGACTGGAAGGGGCCTATTTCAAACGATAGACTCCATTTTGTATTATGCACCAACATGTGTCTAAACTTGCCCAGGGCCCCAGTACTCTGCTGCATTCCAGACAATTGCCGTGCCCTGGAGAGTTTGACATCCCGCTGAAAGCCCATCGCTCGGCATCACGGGCTGCTAATGGCTCCCAACTGCTAACTAGCCCAACAGGACTTTTCCCTTCCTTTCTCCCGTGCTCAGAGGTGGGGCAAGCCGGACAAAATGCAGGCTAATGCAGGCCCCGCGCACGCCGGAGAGCAACTTAGGGTAACAAGGAAGGTTTCACCTGTGCGGAGTGGGGAGGGGACAAGTAGGAGATGCTGCCTTAGCTCAGGGGCTAAGGAAGCTAAGGGAAAAGAGCTTCAACACGGAAAAGGGGAACTTTCCAAAGATATTTATTTTCTTAGATTTTTTTTTTCTTATACTTTAATGGAGTTCCCTGTGTTTCAGTTTGCAAGCATTGCCTCCTGACCTTTCACTGAATACCACTGAGAACTGAGTCTTCTTTAATCTGTCCTCTTTAATTCCTTCCGTCAGGTATTCGTGCACATTGATGCGCATTTATTCACACTGATTCCACTCTGAACCGTCTCTTCTCGAGACTAAATAATCCCAGTTCTGTTGGCCTCTTGTCATATGTGAGATGCTGCAAACCCTTCATTATCTTCATGACCCTTCTCTTGACCTTCTCCCGTGGTCAAGTTAAACGAGTGGAGATTGCCAGGCTTAAACATCTCCACTTAAACAAGCACAGATGATCCAGCCTGTCCTCCGTCTTCACATAATGTGAGACTCTGTCACTCTTCAGTTCCTTTCTGTTTTTGTCTTTACCTATTTTTGCTGGTAGAGGCCAGGGGAAGTTTTAGGAAGGATCTGTGTGATCAAGTACATAGCTTGGCACTACATTATCGCATGCTGGGTTTTTTTTCCACCAAAAATAAAGGGCAGCAAGGACGCACACACAAAAAGAGAAGGATGAAGAGGTATGGCACTCGTGCTAAGCCATGCTCAAACTTGCTCTGTTTCATGATGCAGAACACAGGAAAGGGATATGATCTCAGTTCTGCATCCCTTTCTGCCGCTCACTTGCATGAGACACAGAAGAAATACCTTTGATTTGCTCTCAGTTTCTCTCTCCCTTCCCTTATTAAAAAAATAAAAATCCTTAGTGTGGAAAAGGCAATGGAAAAGCCACAAGTTATAGGAAAGCAGCTCAGGAAGGCTAGTAGATGCTCTGCACTCACTTCAGGTAAATAAATATACTTTTTTCCTGCTTAAGGTAGCAAAATTAAACTTCATCTTCTGACTTCCCCTTAACTTTGTTTGTTGTTTGGTTTGTTTTTCTGATAGATATACGACTTGCATATTCTTGTTTCACATAGCTCCTCAAGAGGACTCTTTCATTCCTTAATTTTGAAGAAATGGGCAGTGGTAGGAAATTATTAAGTAGGAAACTCTGAGTGCAAGCTGCACTCAGAGTATTGTCCTCCTGCTTGAAACAAGAGGTTTGAGATGATTTTTGTTCTTAGCAAATTTTCAGATGGTTCTAGGCATCTTCCCAGTGGCGGTATCATTTGACAAAGACCAAGACAGGTAGATTGTAGAGTAGAGCATGGAAAAAAACCCAATCATTTATGCATGGGATTCAAACTAATACAGAAATCTTCTTAAAGAGGAAACACGCATGCTGTAATTCTACTAGTCCTGCTACTGTGTAGACCAGGCTTGTATTTTTTTCTGTGAAAAGCATGAGTTGAACAAGAAAGCAGGGAGAGATGGATTTTAGGTCACATTGGTGTGGAACACAAGTCATATTGGCTCTGTTGGAAGAGAGTGTTTCAGGAATGTGGACATTATCCCTTCTTTTAACAAATCCCAGAGTATTTTGAATCAGTGCCTCACATTTTGATTTACTGGTCATAGTTCATGCCCAATCTGCTATCCAAGCAAACTACCTAAACAAACTTTTATGCCCTCCCTTCTGGAATCATCTGTTCTCAATTGCCTTCTCTTTTTGTTTGCTTTCCTTGTAGCCCTGGGAGCATTAGATCCATGTATTCTTTTTTTTTTGTGGGCCAGAGTCTGCCTTGTTTGGAGACACACACATACAGTATTACTGTTAAAATAGAGAGGTTTAAGCTGCTGCAGATCATCTCCACCACTTCAGAAATGTCTTCCTCTTTCTTTCCACAAAACCCAATACACAGCACACAGTAAGTTGTCTGATGACAAATATCACAGATCTATACATGTCTCTAAAGCTTTATTATTTTCTCCATTTTTTTTCACTGCTTACTGAGCAGGATGAAGAGATCATTATTCTTAAATTATGCACCACAGATTTTCCTCATCCAAACCAGAAATTGTCTAGACAAGGCTTTGAGAAACACAGGCAGTACCTTATCTCAAATAAGAAACAGAAGCAGAGTTATGAATGCTATTCTGAATTACTGCTCATTTCTATAGTGCATCAGCAGGAGACTCCAGCATGGGCTGGAGAAGATTGCTTTCTACCTGAGAAACTGGATGCCCCCTTGCAGGCCCTGGAAGTCCAATTTGCTTGTTTAGTCCATGTGAACTGTGCACGATCCCTCTGTGCCACTGACCTCCATCTAGCAGTAAATAGCTGAGCTTTAGGTGAATGTACGTTAGATATACGCAAGGAGCCACATTTCAGCAGTTACTCTGTAGAAAATCTTATTTAGAGGGAGTCCAGTGGGACAGGACTACAAAAGAACTCCTTCCTTCCCTTTTGGAGTGATGGTTGCTATTTAGAAGGGGAAAATGCGTAGTACTGCACTGCTGAAGAAACATGAGACATTTGTTTTGCATAGCAACTTGCATAAAACCTTTACAGAATCAGTTATCCAAAATGTAGGATTTCTGCCCAAATAAAAAGAAGTGGAGATGGGCAGCCAATGATAGGAAAAAACTTCACTCAGCTGGGATTCTGCAAACCCCATTTCACTACTCAGTTGAAATCTCACTTGTATTTCAAAGCAGATGCAGTTAGAAGTTGGATTTCTCTTTAGGTGCAACAGACTTAAGTATTAAGAAAAAACAAAAACAAAACTCCATAAACTTCTCCAAAATACATTTAAGGGGAAGAAGTTAAGGTAGATTTCCTCTCTAAAGGCCAAAAGAACTAGAAGGTGAGAAAGGAGTACCTCCTGTCTGACTCACTGCAAAGCTGGAGTCTATTGCATACCATGATCTGTTCTATGTACCTGCCCTTAGAGGATGAAGGGCATCAACAAGCAGGTAATCACAATCCCCTCTTCTCCATAACATTATTGCAGTCAGTTTTGTGGGGAGAGGCACAGGACAGAGGCAGAGACCTATCCTCTCAAAGGAGAGATGAACACAAGGTCTCACATAGGAATATCTGACAACAGAGGTGGTAAAATCAGTACTCAGATCAACTTTTTCCTGTTCTGGAAGTCCTTGCCTTGAGACAAATCCTTCCATGGCATGGTAGCCAGAGAACACGTAGCTGGACTGGGATCTGGCTGGAGGTGTGGATGAGGTTGAGGAACATGACTGCACATTTGGGAACAGCTGGGAATTAACATTTTTGAAGGATTTTTTTTAAGGAAGAGGCAGAAGAACACAGCCTTCATACTGATATTACATATTAAGTTGTTCAGAGAAAGCCATTATTAGTATTTTAATTCCAGCAAAGGGTGTGTTTTTCCACGCTGGAGCTGACAGTCCTGCTCTGTGACGGGAGGCCGAAGACCAACGTGTGCTTGCTGCAGCTGACCAACAGTGCCACCAGCCGGCCAGCTGGAAGAGCGCCCGTTCATGTAGCGAGGAGAAGGCGGTAACGTGCATCGACCTACCAGTTTATGCCCCAGGAAGTCAAGCTTTGATCCTGCAAGCCCTTTGCTACACACATAGGGGCTATTCCTGTGAGAAGCTGCAACCAAGGTCTCACCAAGAGAGGAAGTAAGCCGCTAAGCAGCTCATGTACACTTCAGCAGGCTCAGAAAGGATGAGAGCTGCTCAGGCTCTTCTGGCAAAGACTGAAAGACAGCATCCCACTCAGGAAGACCTCTAGTACAGCAGTCAGTGTGATGAACTACGTCAGAATTAGGTTTGATATTTTTAAATAACCAGATGGTGCTACAGAGACAGTGGAAGTTCAGCAAATGAGATGTGCGTGAGCAATTAAGATACTTACGGACACACTTTTCATTGCTTGTGGGATAATTTCCTTTCGGAAGCTGAACTTACCAATGAATTAAATTTGACAGCTTGGTCTCTCTCTCTCTCTCTCTCTGGTTGAAACACCTATTAGGAAAGCTATTATCACCTCACTGTACCCTATATACTAAAGATAACATTGCCAACATCATAACCTGCAGGAAAATTCTGTTGTACCCCAGACCAAAGCCAACAGCCTGAACACTGCATTATTTAAATTTACTTAATAGATCATGGTACTTTTCATCCAGCTTTTTGGTCAACAAGGAACTGCCTTTGCCCAACACCTGCTACAGCCAAAGAACTATGTAATGAAAAAGCAGGTATGAGTGGAGCAAAGGTGTTCATTTATAAAACCATCTCAAACACAGGCATCCTTGCATGCCTTTGCCAAGACTTCTGGTCAGAAGAATACTGCTGGATTGTAAGCACATGCTTGTGTGTCTAGATTGTATATCTGCACACATATACATCAATTTGACTTCTGGGGAGCTAGAACTGTTTCTACTGTGTGGGTGTCATGCTGTGTCATTAATGCAGTCCTTTCCACAGACATGTTTACATGTGCGTGTATACACAGTCCCAAGAAACCACTAAAAAGCTATCTGAAAAAATGGTATACTGTGACACAGGTTGAAATCTGAAGGGCAGAAAATAATAATCGAAGTCAAAACAATACTGTATTTTAAGCCCTGGCAATAATTGCCTGTCCCTGGAAATATAACAACTGACCATCAGTGAAAGTTTAATTTTCCATCTCTAAAACAGATTCAGGGTTGAGTCAACATCCTCGTCCAAAGACTCTTTGAACTCTGAAGATGTCCAGTTCTACTTTAAACGTACTGACAGCCTATAAATGTTTTGAACAATAAAGGCGGACAGGTACAGAAACAAGTAATAGCTGCATATGCCATGTTTCTAAAGTGGATGCCTGCATCATGTTAAAAAGATTGTGGCTTTTTGCACATGCTTCTCAATTAACTTGTGTCTTCATGGCTTTGAGACTGCCAGCGTAGCTGAAGATTGCTGTGAAGCAGAAGAAAAAACTTTATTCCTAGGGAAGTAGTATCTAATAACAAGTGTCAAGGAAATGCTGCAGAATGCTAGACAATGTGTCCTCTAACAGACCAAAACAAGGAGGCAGAATGCGTTGTTCACCTCTTTGTTTCTGATTTTCAGTCTTAGAGCATTGCTGACAGTGGAACTACTTAGCAAATGCTTTTCATCCTAGAGAAGTGACAAAACAGAGCCTCCCTATAGATGTTCATTTCCTTTCCTGGCAGGTGAAAGCAATTGCAAGCCTGTACCAACACCAACTCCATCATGTTCAACCAAGGAAGCAGGTTATCACTTGCTTAGAACACTGGAGTACTTTTTTTCTCCTATATGATTCATTTTAATACTTTCTAAGACACTTTTGTTATTCTGAAATTTCAGTCATCTCCCCGACAGACTTGAACTAACAGGTAAGTTGATGGCTGTCAACATAAAATTAGAGTGCAGGCCCAACCAATTCTGACAGACATACTGAATCGCGCTGCAGTACCATTATCACTTAAGATGCTGAGCCCTCACAGTGTAAGGAATACTTGCATGGGAGCAGAGTCAGAGAAATTGAGTTTTCAGCTGGACTGTTGTACTCCGGCAACTGTCCCTTCCCTTTCTTTGTATCCACCAAGACCTTTATAAGGCCTCCTCAGTGTTAAATTTCGAACCAAGCAGAACACATTTCAGAAGGATACATAAGAGTGGGGATGCCCCGTGCTGACAGATGTTTTCGGATGAGCCGCTCAGTACCGTACCAGTTGAAACCTTTTGTTGCGTACCCAATACGTGGAAGATGCACACTCGCTAAAGGGAGGGGACAGCACACACTCTTTAGGACATGATACACTTACAGAAGACAATCTGGATAAGGAGTCAAGCCACCCAACAAGAACACAAGAAATATTTTGGAATACAACATGCTATTTGCCACGGAGACTTTGCTCTTATTCCATTCCAGGAAAAACAGTAAAGGAAACATGGAAATTGGCAATCTTTAGATGGAGTCATATACACAAGTATAGGATTCACTATTCTGCTGCACAACCACTTACCATTTCTCCTCTTAGCTGCCAAATAAATCTTCTTCAGGCCCTTTTCCAAAGCAGGTAGCTTAATGCCAGACAAGTTGTTGGACCGATCTCGGTGCTGAGCTACAATCAAGGCCAACTAAGGAGTAGAAAAAAAAAAAAAAAGAGTCTATCTGCAATGCTAGGAGACAGTGATAGCTGCTAAAAAAGTGCATTATGCAAGCTAGAAAAGCTCTCCTCTTATGTCACAGTCAGCATTTAATATCATAGGGAAGACAACAATGTTCACTTCATATAGCTTCAGAAACATCTGGACAAAGTAAATGAAAATAAACCCTTATCATTCTTACCAAGTCTTGTCCTTTTTTCCTGGATTTTTTGTCATCAATGGGGAACATAAGCGTTCCTCCTAACTCCAAGTCTGTTCAGAAAACAAGAACAGAATGAAAAAATTAGCCCTGAAAAGTCAACAGTGAATCAGCATAGCAGTGATTACACTCTTATGTTCTGAATTCTTGGCTCTTTATTCACTCATAATAATCTCAGTGGAGTCAACCAGTCATCTTCTCTGTCGAGGAAAAAAAGATAGACACCACCATCTCTTTGTGTCCCCATCCTGCTTTACTTCCCTATAAACCTTTCCTCCCACAAACCATCTTGAGGCCACAAATGGAAAGAGAGATTTTGAAACAAGTTAAAAGAAAAACTCCATCAGGAAAACAATAGATGCTTCCACAGATCTACAGCAAAATATGCATTCTTCACCAGCTGTTTAATGTATCTCAAATTTATTAACATGCTCAGGAGAAAATTAGTGTTAAGGGGAACCAAAGGTCCAATTGGATACTGCCTGAGATGGCTTTCATCCTTCTTAAAAGGACTTTGTTGGAAGATGCGGGGGCTCTGTCTTATACAAGAAGAAAACCATCCTGTGAGTAATGGACAAGGGCTTTTCTTAATGACTTGCAGAATGGATGAGAGGGATGAGCCCCCATGCAGAGTTCTCACACTCCAAAGAAGTTAAGTTAAAGCACACTTTGCATTCCTAACTTTCAGAGCTAGGGATGCAAAAACCTAGAGAAAGAAGAAAAACCATCGTCATGAAGGTATTCAGGTACCTCACCACTGCAACATCAATGGGATTGAAGCTCTCTCAAGCGTCTTGGCCTAAGGTCATGTTTTAATCTCTTACCTTTCATCTTTCCTGCCATCTCATATATTTTCCTTGGCTGATCAGAACGAGCCTCCAGAGCTGTAAATAAACCGCCCCTTCCCCAGCGGCCAGAGTCATCTAGAGTGAAACGACAAGTTAGATTCCTAGAGACTGAGGCTGAAGACCACTGCAAGCAAGGCACCTCCTCCAGTCAAATGTGATGAATGAGTATCAAAACCACATATAGAAACCATACACAAACAGAGGCTGAACCCCTTAAGGGACCATCTTAGAGGATAAACCTGAGCTATTGGGAAAAACAAACTTGCCTTTTTTTTTAATTAAAAAGGGAGCTGTTTTTCAATATTGCAGTTCAGTGCATACACCTTACACAGGATGAACAGACGGCCCCCATATCAGAGGGCACTTGTTGACCACAGACACATGCAACTTCGAGACACTAATGCACCTTCAGAGATGCTCCTCTAGAAATCCCCAGAAAGGGCATGAAAATCCCCAGGTACCCTTCCCAAGCACTTATGTGGGTTGTACGTAGCAGAGCTGTTGTGTGTTGCCTCTGCACTACCCAAGGGCATACTGCACTCAGGCCCAATGTATCTCAGTCTAGGGGGGAGAATTAGAAGGTGCTGAGCTAGAAGGAATAATTCAGTCCCTTTCCCCACCCAACAATGTGCCTGTTGTTTTGAGTCCCACCTAGGCAGTGGACAATAATGGCATCCTCCTCTTCTGCTGTGGGGTGAGTGACATCTCCCATGACATACTTGATGCAGTCCAGGTCTGGGTCTCTGTAATCTAAATCCACATTTAGCCCTGCATCCTCCTCCTCCTCGAGCTCTTCTTCAGAATCACTCTCCTCTGAAGGGAGGCAAGCAGACGTGTAGTGATTTGCCTCCCACCAGGCCATCCTGAAACACGATAAAGATGAGGATCAGTGAAAATGAAAGGTACACCTTGTGTTTTAAATCATTGCAGTGAGACACAGGAGATGGGGTCTTGAGATACAGATCTCAAACTCCAGATTCAGACCTGCATTCTGTTTGCTCTCCTCCCCTATTTTAAACAGGGTCCAAGATTACCACAATTATTATCTGTGCTATTAACAGCATGAGCTGGTGTGAAAAGCTGACTGAAGGTACAGAAAGAGTGAGTACATGACATGGGGAAGGAGATATTTGGAAAGGAACCAAAGACAAATTAAGAAGCAAGGAGAAAGAAGAGTCACACATGTGAGACCAACACAGAAGCCAACAGTTTGAAGTAAAGCTTCTCATAAAAGTTGGGTGTACATTTAGTCATAGGCTTCTTGTTCATGCCTATCTCTATGAATTAAATGAGATAGGAAGGCAGGCACTTTGCTAGGAGCTCAAGCCATTCCTCCCACTTGACATCCCTATATTCTGGGGTTTCAGCACACACTCACAAACATGACCTGCAGCCATTTTGTCACCTTCTCTTCCCCTCCTCCTTCCCAGCCCCACGGGCCTCAGGGCACAGCTTGTTTTCATCAGTGAGATACACAGTTCCAGGGCACAGTGTTAACAGACACCAGCTGATAAGCAGCAGGCACAGTACAAGCCATACTTTTTCTTGTGTTCTGCTTCTGCTTTTGCCTTCCTCTTTTCCTCCATGAGCCTTGCTCTCTTTGCTGCTGCTTCCTGACGCTTCTTCCTCCTAGCCTCTAGCTCCTCTGCGCTCAGGAAGTGCTTCCTCCTGGATGACAGTTCACGGAGACCTGTGAGAAGGACCTGGAGAAAGAAGCAAACTGCTCATCTCAAATGTATGTCTGCTGCCCACCTTCCCCAACACTACATGCATCTTTCCCATTCATCTATTTGCCCAGATATTTGCCATCAAATCACAAGTGTCACAAAATACTTGCTTTTGTAATCTAAGTTTAAATTATTGTCCCCACATTAAACATCTGATCTGTAATCAGAACGGTTGGATCATCCAAACTCATTAAATGAGCCAAATTCATTGAATTTGTATCCATTTCTTTTAACATCATCTTCCACAAGCTGTATGCAAACAAGGAAAACAGCCTCACTTTCCACAAGAAATTAAGAGCATCATATGCCTAGTCATTTTGTCTCACATTTGCTTTGTTCCGGAGAGCTCTCCCCTCCCTGTGGGTCTCTTCAATCAAAGCTTTTTGATGGTCCAAAAGCTGATCAAAGGCTTCTTTGTCTTCTCTGCTGGGTTCTTTTGAATAATCTTTACCTTCATACAGGTATATGTGATCTTTAAAAGATAATTAAAAAGCGTAAACAGAAACTGAAAACTGTTAACACCTAAAACACACGGTGAAATCATACACAAAAAAAAGAAAGAAGGAAAAAAAATGCTTCTTTGTGACACTGCTATACCCTGTATAAACAGGTCATGTTTATACTTATAGTTTTTTGTATGGCCATCATCAGCATCCTGTTGAGACAACAGAACCAAAACTTGTCTCATCAGACAAAATCTTTTTGGTTAAGGCATTTATACTGGCAAAGAACTTATGCTTGCTTCAGTCAGTTAACTGTTTTAAGTTGTGGCTCCATCCCCATTCTCCTTGGTAACTCCACCTCTGCCAGCAGTCAATCCCTTTAGCTTTACTATGCATTTGCAGGGTTATGGATATATAAATGGATAGCACACCTTTTGTTTTGAGCTCCCAAACAAAAATAAAAGCACAGAACTCTGGAAATACAGAGTCACTGCTCATTGGGTCACCTATTTTCCCAACAGCTATTACACAGCGTGACACCTCTGTTCTATTTTAAATTATCATCAGAAAATACCACTTTCTGTTAAATGCTAGCAAAGAACTACTTGTTGCTGGCAGGACACACAGTATCTATCCTGCACGGTCATATTTCTGTTTCAGTCACAGATCTACAGTTCAGTCCCATCAGTTATTCAAGATGGAAATTCAGCCCTTCTTATTACGACTCTGGAAGGGGAAAAATATCCTCCAAATTTACTCTCATACAATACAAAACTACAAAGGCTTTACCATAATTGTGTGACATTTGAATTGGAAGGTGGAGTATTCAAGGCAGAGTAGAGCTGTTGTTTAGATTTCATGACTCTGTGCCTCTTATCTCACATACTAGTATTCTTTAAGATCACTTTAACTCAATTTTCATGGCCAATAATCTTTTGTTTGGAGACAAATACAGAACATCTGCTATGTAGTCGTTCCCTAAGTTACTGTTATATCTAAAACTGTAGTTCCATCTTAACAGTTCTCTGTGGAAATAACAGCAGTTGCAGATTGACTCTTTCCCTATTTCTCATGAATTTCGTCGGAGGTCTCAAAATATTTGGTGCACATTAAGGAATTCTGCCCCCCATCCACCTCATGAGGAGCATATTGTTACCATTATTTTACAGGTAGGCAAAAAAAGAGGAAAAAGAACAAAGACTCATCAACTAAACTTGTGAATAAGCCACAAAAAAATCCAAGTCACCTGAAATTACAAGTCCACTTTACTTCTTGCTGCTTAAAGATGCCCGTCTGGGAAGCATTTTCCACTGGCATCCAAGTGTCAGGCACTTTGTTAGATATTTAGATTCTTAACTTACTCTCTGTATCCTCCTCTTCAGTCTCCTCTTCATGTGGTAGCATAATGTCCATTACCCACATCCCTTCTTTTGTTTCTCCAAGGATGCTTTCTAGCTCCACATCCTGGATAGTACTCCCTTCCGATGAGAGCAATTTATCCAACCCAAATTTCAGGATTTCACTCAGCTTTAACAAAGAGAGGGGAAAGTTCAGTATTAACATCTCCTAATTCAATCACAGTTTCTTGAGCTTCTCAGGCCTAAATGCAAAGAACGTGCAAGGGAAGCAATCTAATCCTTAATGTTACCTGTCAAAACATTCACTGTTTCATAAACTTAGTTGTCCTGACTTTTGATGGGAAAGACTGCTGTGACAGATCTCCCTCAGCAATACTCCTCCAGATCTAAACCCAGATCTACTCAATGAGCAATACTCATCCAGATCTAAATGGTCATTTTTCTCCATTAGCTGTATGACATGATAGCATTAACTGCATTCAAGCAGTTTTCTTCACAGGCAGAAATGCCAGGCTTCTTTCTCCCCCTGCTCCTTTAAAACAAAGGCTTAAATCCCACAAAAACCCATGCGGAGAAAAATATCAGCATGGAATTTCCTTTGGGCTCAGTTCCACCTCTCCCATGGAAATCACCATTGTGGAGAAGTATGCTGGCTAGGGGAAGGAAGGATATACAATTTCCAACCCGCCCCTAGGTTTAACTGCACACAAGGTATATATTCCTTTGTTTCACTTTGCTTGACATTTGCAACACCAAACTTTTAGCAGAAACCTCAGCTTTCAGGCCAGAACTACGTATCATGCCCCAATCCCCGATAAATTATATTTACCAAGAGGTCAACATAAAGTTGGCCAAATTTCAGATTGGCAAACGAAAGTTGGCAGAACATCTATTGCCAGCTCAGCTTGCGATGAAGAAGCAAGAGAGCCAGATAAGTTCCTAGAAAACAACAAGTCAGCTTCCATTTTAGACCCACCATAATTAAAAGTACACAAAAGAGGTGTGCATTTTTTTCTCTCCCAGAAAACAAACCGTTCTTCATCAATGGATGAACCTCAACATTAGAACACCTGTCTCTTCAAATTTCAGACCTTGTCTGGATCTGGGATGTCACTTTGGTTCATAAGACACATGCAATCATATCCATAATGCACATCTCCTCCCGAAAGAACTGTTTGAATAGGTCTAAGTCAGACATACATGTAGACAGGACATTTCTAGAGACACTATTAGAGTCAAACTGAGGGCACAGCCATAATTTACCTGTAACTCTGCTGCTCCCTGGGGCTTCGGTGCTCCCAGAGCAAACTGGCCTCCTTCTACGATGGCATTTGTCAGGCGGAGCTTGGAAGCAGCTCGTCGGTAGATTATTTCTTCCACTGTATCTCGCCCAATCAAACGGATAATTTTTACAGGCCTTTAAAAGGAAAATAATGACAACTTGCTTAAATTTCGCATGGGGTGCACTGCAACTCCTTCCTTGCATTGGGCATTAAGCCATCATCCAATCCTTTGGTATGGACAAAGGCAAAAGCAAACTAAGGCAAGATAACCTTTTCAAAGGGTTCAGAAGGGTCAGCAGCCAAACCAGAAATACCAACGTTTCTTACTTATGCTGACCAATCCGGTGAGCTCTTGCTATCGCTTGCAGGTCATTTTGTGGGTTAAAATCACTATCAGTAAAAATAACAGTATCTGCTGCTGTCAGGTTCATGCCAACTCCACCTAAAAAGAAAGAAGGTCACAAAATATATTGCTAGTATAAAACAAAGGAGCACCTGGAGACTTTATACTGTGCAAGGTTCTGTCTGTCTGTCTGATCGACTACATCAAATTCCATCCGCTTCCCAAGCCCAAATCTGTCTCATGAGATACTAAAATAGTATGTAAAACTTTCCTATCTGTACCCTTCAGTGCTTCCAGATTTCTACAGCAATCCAAAACTGAGCTGTACTGGCACTGGAGTGCCAGTACAGCAAAGACAGCATGTAGGAAAAAAATGATGCAAAGGGGACTGTTTGTGAAAACTGATGAACACAGGCACACTCTTCAGCTGGCAAGGGATGGTTTACTGAGGCTACAAAGGACTGCCCAAGTCATGAATGGTTTGGCAGCATGGAAGCAACTGATAGATACACTACCAGAACAGTGGAAAACATAGGGTCTAACTGTACAAAACCTAGAGCCTAGGTATTTTTACTACTTAAACCTTTTGAGATTAGAGAGACTGGGCTGTCATAGAAGAGGAAAAAAAAAAACCACAGAAAAAAAACCCACCATATTTTTAAATATACACCATTGTGATTACGTAACATGGTTAAAGAGGGGGGAGCCTACTGCACTGCCTTTCTTCTAGCTCATGGTGCCAAAAAAGAACTTCTCATAAAAATCAAAACAACTCTGCAAGCAGAGACAGTCATTCACCTGAAAATCCATCCCTGTAACAGAACAGGGATGCAAATACTGTCATTACACCCATTCCCAGCTGGATATAAGATGTCTTGACCAAACTAGCAATACGCAGGAGACAGCAACACTGATTTTGGGTAGCATGGGCAGAGAGACTTCAGGCATGGTGGCAAGAGACTAACTACTCCTACCATTTAGAATTAGATACTTCTCTTCAGTCTCCCAACTTGCTCCTGTCATTGGAGCCAGTCTCCTCCAGAAAAGTCTGGCCAGAAGTCCAAAGGAAGAAGAACGAGTTCAGCTTTAATGCTTGAGATTAAACAGTGCGAGTCCTTCCTCTGGAGAAAGGTATAAGCCTGACCCTGTGCTTGTTTCTGCAAAAAGATGGGGAGGTTTGCAACTGTAAAGCATACAGATCCTGCCTGAGGAGCCAAGGGGGACAGAAGCACAAACAGCAGTCCCACAGTGTTCTCTGCAGCTTCAGGACAGAGAAAGGCTCTCAGTTGAGCCTGTTTGCCAGCTAGAGAGCATGCCTGTGTTCAGGAAACTCAAGGAGCAAACCCACTAGTTTAAAGGGATGCAGTTCCTGTCTAAAATCTGCTGTGCTGCTTGCAGAAATGAAATGCTGGTGAGTTTTTTTTTCTTAAGCTCAACCTGGCACAGGGACAGGCATTACAGGACTTGGAGAGAGAGGGGAAAAAAAAAAAAAAAAGGTAACTCAAGCAGTTGCAATATGAAGAGTATCTTGGCATCAACTGCTGAAAAGAAAGCACAGAAACCAGATGCCGTAGCTGAGAGGATCCCAAGTTCAGGATGTGTCTTGTTTCCCTCTAAAATCCCACATGTGGGAACAGTGTCTGCAGGATTTGAAACACCCTGAAATCTTGCCAGTAACTGCAGAAGCAGAATATGGGTTGTTTGTCTCTTGCTTTCTCGACTTACCTGCTCTGGTGCTCAGCAGGAAGATAAAGATGGGCTGTTGACCAAAGTTCTTTATGGCAAGGTGTCTCTCTTCACCCCTAACAGATCCATCCAGACGCTCGTAGCTGTAGCCTTTTCGAACAAGCAATGTATGTTTCTGAAAATCAGTCTGTGCTCTCATGCCCTTCTCCATAGCCCCCCTCCTGAATTTCCTTACATCAAATCCTTCTGCCTTGATTCTCATTTTATTGCTCTCAACTCCTCCCTTCTTTCCCAATTAAACCTGGTATAATCTGAAGCAGCGACCCACACTTCCAGACTCATTGTCAGCAAACACTAATTTAGTTGAGTCTGAGGAAGAGCCTCTTAGCTTTTAATTTACTGCTTAAAAATAAAATGGGAAAATTCAGAGAACATTAGCACATAGTCCCATTTCAGACTATGTGGTGTTGGCTGTTGGCCTCACTTAACAGGCCAACCATTAGGTCTTCTTCACGCAGACTTCCAGCGCCTTTGATACATGCTTTTCTGAGAGCAAGCAGCATGGGGACATGGTCTTGCATTTGGCTTAATTCTGCATTAGTTGCCCAAAACATAACAAAAGCCTCTTTCATGGGAATCCCAAGTAGACATGAAGCCATGTGGACTGAAACAAAAGAAAATGTCCCCAA
Organism: Nothocercus julius; assembly: GCA_013398735.1. Lineage (NCBI taxonomy): Eukaryota > Metazoa > Chordata > Aves > Tinamiformes > Tinamidae > Nothocercus > Nothocercus julius. Next base: position 54,367 of record VZSV01000129.1, on the reverse strand, counting down.
AACACTTCTGTAACCTTGCCAAAAATGGTCTGATCCAATCTGCGCTTGCAGACATGCTGGGAGCCCGCTGTGGAAGCAGTTTTAATAATAAATAATTAAATAAATCATTTCCCGGTATGAATGTGGCCCAATTTGCATATTATGCTAGACAGCCTGGACCTGGAGCAAGCCTACTGCCTTCAATGCAATTACTTCAATTGATACCTGCTGGGAAAAAAAGATGAGAACGTGTCCCTGAAGCAGAGGATTCCTCTCAGCCAGCACGAGTGTTCAAATATTATAGTACTAACATTTCTGGTCAGTGGAAACCAGCTTAGGGCCTCCAGACAGTCTGATATAACTTTTCTGAAACCAAAAGGGCTCTTTGCTGTCACACACCAAACTTGGATTTATTCTTACGGCCACTGACCCACACCCAGAAAGACTCACAACTCAGGTCCATAGTCTATAATGAAACATCACTACCTTGCTATCTGTTAAGGGCCATTTTCTCAAGGAACCAACGCTGAAGCTACTCCGAAGAACAACACTGAAGTGCAAACTCATTTCAGGCAGATGGTAGCACAGCAATCAGCTGAACTTAAGACCTTCCAACCCACAGTCCCACACCTCGACTGCAACAATACAGTTTCTAACTGCTGAAAGCAATAAACTCCCACCACAGTGCCTTCTCCATCCTGGGCAGATCAATCAAAGATAGAGGAAGACCATATGGCAGATATCATTAGGAGAAGCCCTTGGCTACCAAAGTGTGCACAGCGTACCTCTGTAGTCCATGTAGTCTTGCAGGATATCAAGTAGTTGAGTCATCTGAGAGAAGAGCAGGACACGATGGCCACTGGAAGAAGAAAGTGAGATTTCAACATACTGTGATAGCATTTCAGAGAGCAGTAGAGGGGTTTTAAAAGCTTAACAAGGTCGTGCTTCGCAACAAGACCTCACCACTTCTGCACAGTACGTCTCACACAGTCATGGCCGATCCCCTCGCCGCACACTGAGCCCCACATCCAGATGGGGTCAATCAGCCTGATCTGCTATTACCATATCTGGAGCCACATCTAGAATGCAGAGTCATGGAGAGCCGTGGCACAGTGCTGCCGCTGACTGGGCAAGCACTAGTGAGGATCCAGTGGATCCTGTTTAAAAAACCCACACTCCTCAGTTTCAACTGTGAACCATGAGGTCGCCCTCACCATGTAGCCTGACACACCAGACCGTCCTCAAACCACACAGGACAAAGTATCTTAGCTGCTGGGAAAACGTAATTTCAGCTTCGCTGGTCATAAGAGCATTTCCATCTCCAGCAACTGACTCACAAAGATCACACACCTTTTTACGCAGAGCTCAAGAGACAGATCAACTCTCCTCCCTTCCAGGCTCTGCTGTAGCCCTCAGACTGTTTTACAGTGTGTTTAAACAAGGCTTCACTGTTGCGCAGAACACAGGTATTTTGAAGTCTAGAAACTGAAGAGGTCTGTGCGGGTGGCAGAAATATCCAAAGGAAAGAGGCAACCACTCAGGGTTGTTGGAAAAAAATTCCTCTGGCCACAGTAGACTGGCACGAGGTCTGCAGAAACTCTCTCACTGAAGAAGCAGACAGAGGGAAATAGCAGCCCAGCTAAGAAAGGAGGAAGAATCTGGATCATGCAGGAGGCACTGTTGCAGAAACCGCACAGGAATGCAAACTACTGTTTGATTTGCTTCACGTGAGAGCTGGAGGGAAATATCCACATCCTTGGGTTACAGGCTCTGAAGCTGCCGAAGCTCTAAATACCTGAGGTTCATCTACTATCTCTAATGCAGCCCCTTACACTGAAATGACTTCTTTAAGATAGTCAATAACATGCACTAGTTACGGGAGTGTTCATATTGCAGCAAATACCCAGCACAAGCTGTGGTTAACAAGGTAGCTCCTCCTCCTCATCTACCTTTTGTCCTTATGCCACCTCCACCCAGTCTTCCACACCCCAACACAACATACCCAGCATGCAAGAAGGAAAGGAGTTTATCCAACAAGTACAGCTTGCCACTGGCTTCAACAATATGGTCTCCAATCTCAAAGGGCTCCGGCTCAACACCTGGGAAAAAAAAGATTCTCAGAGGCAGCCCTAATATTACACAAGAACTTCATAGGCAACCTCAGTGTATCTGCACTGACAATTATTGCCAAGCAGACCATTACACCCAGGATGCTTGCTGGAAAAATGATGGTCCTTCTCTCTCTTTCTCTCTAAATAACATTGCAGTATTTCACAAAGCTTTGTGATTTCACTGTTTAGGTGTGAGAAAACATGCTGAGATGAAAGCAATTGGAGAGCTAAAGGAAGGAAGAGGAAGAAACTCCAGCTTCATGTAGCCCTTGTCTTTATTCCTCATCATTAGTGAACTGACATACATTGAAACTGGTCACAAACTTGAAGCTGGTTCCAATTCAAGCATAACATTATTTTTTAACTTGTTTCTTCTAAGCATTACACTGTCAAGCATTTGTAGAAACCTGTTGCGTGCATCTCAAAACTGATTTATTCCCATTTGGGAAAAAAAAAAAAAAAAAAAAAAGGAAGAGAGTTTCTTACCATTGAAAAGATATGGGTGGGCAACACATTTCCGAAGCTGAACTAAGACATTCTGAAGTGTAATTTTGCTTCCTGTTTCACTTTCAAATGCATCTGGAACAGAGTTGCATGGTAAAAGAACTGAGCAGGAAAACCCACACTCCACCAGTGGATATGTCTGGGAATGTTGGTGCTTTAACACTGACTTGGAGTATCTACACATAACTTGCATTTGAATTTCCAGTCTCAAGCCTAATGCATTCACTTTCATTGACCAAACAGATTTTCCCACATACTTTTTTGCAGCAAGTGTTTAGAAATAAGACCCTGATCTTAAATTGGCTCCTTGATGCACCAGACATTAATACTAGCAGAACAAACAGTCTTTATCCCTTACGGTTCCACCGCCCCTGCAAAAAGGTAAGCACCGGCAAACCATATGGTATGCACGCACAGAAGAGGAAAAATTCCAAGAGATGCAAATACTTCATCTCTTATACGTCAGGGTGCTTTGTTATAGTTAGTTTGTATGAGTGCCAAGGCATGAGCTGTTATAACAGTCTGTGCCTATACTGTCTATATGGTCTGGCAGTTTCCTAGGAAGCTCAAATCTACCACCAGTGGGTTTAAATTTGCTACATGATATCTGCACTGCTGTTGGAAAATTGTTAGAGATCCGCATTTTATAAACTTCTGGTACAACCGTTTTGTCCAATTACAAAAACATGAGACAGATGAGGCTTACTCAGGGCGAACATTTTGAGTTACAAGCTAAAACCACTAATTAAGCAGCCCACAGCACTGAATTCAGCATATTCTTTTTGTGTGTATTCTGCAAGCCCAAGTATCTTCATGGCAATTGAGCATGGATTTACAAATGGAATTCATTTTGGTTTAAAATCAATTTACAGGGTTCTAAACCCCTCCTAACCTAGATCTTTCATCAAAATGGCCTTGTAGTACTTCCTCTGAAGAGCTGACATTCCATGATACAGAACCACTTCCACCTTCTTTGGCAGTTCCGCTGCCACCTCAGACTTCACTCTTCGAAGCAAAAATGGCTGCAGAAGATTGTGCAATTCTTTGGCTGTGCAGAGGCAAGGAAAAGGAGGAGATTATCGGATTGAGTGTAAGGAATTTATACAACAACTTCATTATTATCCTTTCAAAATAGAATTTCAAAATTACTGAAATGATTTGAGTCTAATTTTACAAACAGAAGAAAAGGCCACAGCTGCAAACCTCAAGTACTCAAGGGCTATGTTAAGACAATTAATCACTACTTTTAAGGGCTTAATTCATAGCTAATCAGCATTTAAAAAGGCAAACGAAGAGGATGCAACATGCCTACTTTCTAGTCAAAGTAGCAGACAACTCTGAATCAAGTGCAATATTGTTTACTACTTGCCTGGCTCACTTTCCTTTTCAACCCCTTGGTAATACTCAACAAACTCTTTTACTTGCTCCCTAGGAAAGATACCAGGGTCAATAAGGCTGAGTAAGGAGTACAGTTCCTCCAGGCTGTTCTGGATTGGAGTGCCCGTGAGCAGCAGATTGAAGCCTACCGAGAACTGAAAGAACCAAGAGCAAAATAAAATCATCTGGAGAAAGTATCTGGAATGAAAAGTCACTTAATATACAACACCACGCATCACACTCCTATGCCCACCTTAAAGCTGATAGATGGCACAGAAATAAATGCCTGCAGAAGGATTTAAATGCCCAACCAAACCAGCCAACACAACATCCAAAGCAACAGTCAAGGGCTTTTTTAAAGGTATGTAACTCTGTTGCTGGCACCACCCCAATCTTATGCCACATTTCACTGCCATGACAAGAGGTATTTTCTGTCCCAAGACATTCACAGCACTTGCGCATGGGTGCTTGTTGATTTGCGACAGCATGAGGGAAGCCGAGAAAATTCACCAAGTTCAATAAGCTCAGGTGTCTCCATTAAGCAAAATTATGTCAACAGTTTGACTAAAGCTCCTGTGAACTAGGCCAGGGTTCCCTCACCCGCAATGATTTGTAGGTCCTCTCTTATTTTGTCACTTTTTTTTTTTTTTTTGTCTTGGGCCAGAGAGATTTCTGACACTTCAGTCACACAGCTGTGATTCAGTGCTGTGGCTGGCTGCTTTACACTTTTCATTCTGTCATATTGCTCAAACTGTCAAGCAAAAATATGAGCCAGAATAAGAGAGAATTACCAAGTAGTATGCACCTTCACACACAGCCAACAAGACTGGCCTTGATTTATCTGCTACTAAACATGGGAATCTATTCATCAAATCTGATGGAAACTGGGTTTAAAAATATACAGAAAGATAAACAGTAAATCCTTACCCTATACTGAAGGAAGAAAAGTCTCTAGACATTAAAAGATGGCCAAGTTCTGTTACCTCAGAAAGTGTCCTGTGAAGCAGAGAGCTCTGATTTTTCAGTCTGTGGGCTTCATCTACAACCAAGGCAGCCCAGTTAAAACTGTGAACAAAACAACATTTTAAGTTAGATGCAGATAATTCATTCTTGTCAATACATGAAGACTGAAACAAGCCATGACTCTACCTGCCTGAACGCAAGCTGACCCCACACCATGGGACAAATGCAAACATCACATGAGGGAAAAGAAAAATTCCCAAGCATTGGCCTATGACAGCCATACACTGTCCTCAAGTCCAGGCTCCTCAAGTGTAGCCTGGAAGAGCTTTTCTGAAATCAAAACTAAGCAAATTCACTTTATTTCATTATTTTTCTCTCCACCCTCATGGCAGTGGGGAAAAATGACACAAGCCCATGTCAGTCAAACATCCAAGGAGGACTATCTTTTGGAGAAAGGCCCATGAAAGTAGGCTCTTGAGCCTGTACAACACTCTGCAGCTGTAATGGCCAAGCCACTACAAACTGTTTGCAATCCACCCAAGATAGGAGTTCTGACTCGTTCTGGGTTTGATACAGCCACATGCAGGTGCCTCGCTGCCTACGCTCCAGAATTACTGCTGACCTGGCAGATCCATGAGGTTTAACGCAACCCCCAGATCTTTTCAGCTTTCCCTCTGGGTGTGTGCGCTTAATCACTGGGGTTTCAATTTCCACATCGCAGTCTGATTTCCACATAGTCAATTCTGGCTTACAGTCAGGCAGGGAAGGTAAAAAGTGACACTACTTTTCTTACCCGCAACTCTCTTCCTAGAGTAGGTGAAGGCTAGAATCACAGGCATCTATTTTCTCCCCACTGCTCTTCCTCTTCCCTTGATATCAGTCTTAGCTATTTAAGAGTGGTTTTCCATTGCCAGGGCAGTCAAATGTCATTACTATTGTGCAGGTTCTGCAGCTGAATTGCAGAAGAGATTCAGACAGAAGCTCAGACACAGAGCAGAGTCTGATCTCTCTTGCATTACATGAGAGCAAGACTCTTGTTCAATTCATTTTTCAGCTCTTTGGTGAGCAGAGAGCAGTGCTCTGCTGGGCCGGGCAGACCCTGCCCCCTGCTTCTGCAGCAGTCATAAAAAGACATCAGAGTCCACCATTGGAGGATACCTTTTGTATCCTCCTCAAACAAACAGCAGCAGTGATAACCCTGACTTTCTGGACTGTTAAGCAAAGGGGCAGGTTTTGGCATGGAAAATAGGAGTAGGAGAGAGGATAGCTGATGTGAAACTCATGAAACTGTTGGTGCTAAATGCCTTGTGCATTCAGCAACAGAAAACCTTGCCATGTCTCAATTTTGTTACACTGCTTGTAGAGGGTGGTGGGACATCTGTTAACTGACACACCTTTAAAGTGCTCTAAGACCCACATAGGGCAAGGTACAAATGATTAGGAGCCACCTTTTTCAGAAGGAATAACAAAGAGGGAATCCCATGACTTGGAAGCACTGAGGTATGTCCTACCCTTAGATCTAGGAAATGGCACTGGAGTTGAAATTTCTATGATACCAGGACTTGTTTTGTTCTCCCTGTGTCCTGATTGTTCAACCTACCAGGCCTAAAATGCACCACAAGACATGGTTTGCTGCTCTAAGAACTGCCTGCCTGGGGTCAGCTTTCACATTACAGGCTCAAGGCCTGGCTTCCACAACAACGTATTCGTCTAGCAGAACCTCCTGTTAGCAGCAACGGCCTAGAACGGGTGCTTTGCCGAAACGCAAAAGGGCTGATTGTGAACTGAGAGGTCCAAGCTCGTGTCAGCGGCTGCTACTGGACATCTGTTCCTACAACGATCTTGAATCACTCATGAGCTGCAGCTGCCCTGTGCATTTCTCATGTTAGCCCTAATAAATGGCGCTGGCAGTTCTAGAAAATTCTGCAGCTCCCTAAACCCTCCTCGGTTCTGATTGAGAGCAAGAGGCAATGAACTGCAGGATATGGTATTAGCATATGATCACAATAGGATTCAGCAGGTCCAGCTCAGCAGATTTTGTATCTAATAGCTCTAAAATCTGAAGCTTTAGAAGAACACTTCTTTCTCCTGGATTGATATTTAATCTACTGCTATAAGCCACTATGTACCACTTTATTCTGAGTTAGCTGGCAGGAAAACTGTCCTTGAATTCACACACATTAAAGACACCGACATTAAAAATTTCCTCAGTGAAAGATGATAAAGACAAAGCTTTAATTGACAACAAAAAGCATCCATGAATGCTAGGATCTCACACACATATGAATATACGCTGAGGAAACTGCTGAGATACCCACGGAATTAATTCGGAAAAAAAAAAAAAAAACAAAAAAAAACAGACTCACACTTTTAGAAATGCTGCATCTTTCAGGCAAATCTGTAAACAGAGAAAATGAATCATTACTTCTGACTTAATACATCAGTTAAGAAACACAGTGTCTTTCTGTCTACTGCAAGCTATGGTGAAATGGGCCAGAGTGGAATGAAGCACAATATAAAGAAAGTAACATGACAGCTATTATAATCACAAGCTGTTGTAGTTTCACATTTCAACTTTTCTCTGGCAAAGCACCAGCTGCAAAAGCTGAAACAACACTAGAATGATTTAGGGGAAATGGACAGACACCAAAGCCTCTTCACCTCTTTTTCCACATCCTTTTTCTCCCTCGGTAAGATATATCACACACCTTCAACATCACTCTCGTACTGACCCAGGGCAAATAAGAGGCTTCAGTGGATTAACCTGAGCTACTGCAATGAATTGGTAATATCCTAAAGTGCTCACGTTGTTTGCCCAGCTTCAGATTCAAAGTGGAAGAACCACCAGGCTGCTCAGGAAAAAAAAAATCTTTAAAAAGCACAGACTTTTACTATCAAAAGCATGAGAGACACAATGAAAATATTGGCAAAGTGAGTATCTTGACACAGCTAATCATTTTCTCAGGCTTGCTTCAGTGTGAGCACCTCCATTTATTACAGTAAGGACAAAGATTACCCGAGGAGTCAACCCAGGTTACACAGACAGCTCCCAGAGGAAGAAGACAGTAAAACTTCTGAAGAGAGGGAAAGCAAAAGGACAGGGAAATCAGAAGGAAAAAAAAAAAAAGTGATCTAGAAAAAAAGTGACAAAAAATTGCAGAAAGTTAGATGAGTGGGTAAGGTGGATTACAGTCAAGAAAATCACTGAGCAATGTCAGAGATATGTACAGAGGCACAAGGCATGAGCTAAGCAGTACAGATGAATGAGAAAGGGGAGGAAAAAATGGATTTTTAAAATGGGGAGAGAAGAAGAAACTATAAAGACCTCTCTTCCTGCAATCCTTAACTGCCTGAAGGCACCACAACAATATGACTGAACAAGAAAACAGTTTGAATTAGATGGCTTTGTTAGTAAAACCTCATAGGATATTTTCTTTTTTCTATGACTAAAAAAAATCTCTGCTTTAATGAACACTCTGCTAGAAACATATGGTCTTAGTCAGCCTAGAAAATAGAACCTTCCTCTCAAGTAAAGATACCATGTACATACCTCGTACGTTGTTAAGAGCACACGGAAAATAGGCCGTCCTTTCAGGTTTCCCTGCAGTTTGGCTCTTTCCTCCTTGTTGCCTACATATGTCACAAAAGACAGACCTGGGGCAAACCTGTTGTCATGAAAAATAAAGAGAAAAAACACCAATGCCAAGCTCAGTCTTTTGTGAGTTTAAGACTTTGGACCCCATTATTAAATCTAGTTAATGTACAGCTCAGAGACAACACTGAATTAAAATCTCCTATTCAAGCACCTTACCCTCCTGTGAGATGTGGCTGGACGTCAGCTCTTGAATCTAACCTTTGCTTGTTCTGGTCTGAACAAGTCCCATATATGCTGCTTTGTCCTAGCTTTCATAGTCCAAGACAGGTGACTGTCACAGTATATCTGCTATTCTAAACTGAAAAAGCTGATGAGAAGTAGAGTGCTGAATACACACTTCACCTAGCTGATAGCAACAACAACAAAATGTCCAAAGAGAGTTAAAATAAAAGGTAATGATGTCTGCAGCAAACAGTTCCGAATCAGGTCCTCAAAAATCTATCCTCATAGACAAGAGGCAGATAAAAACAGCCCACTGAAAGAAGAGTTGGGATCATAAAATTCTTCCTCATCTAATCCCGTCACTATTGTTTGCCTAATATTCCTCCTGGACAGCTATTCACTGCTGATCTGTAACACTAATTCATGCACTTTCCCCTTCGTATTCCAAATGCTACTTTACCCAAATCAGGTATTTTCACTTCAGGGTTTTAAATTGGACAACTTCAAGTTTTGAGAGACAACATCACCCTATAACTAAAGAGAAAGTCACCTGTTCTAATCTGTAACTTCCTGCCCTTCCTCTTGAAAGGATTGTTAAGAGCTCCTGCCTAAATAAGAGGAAAAAAAAAAGACAGAAGGTAAAAAGAGCACTCTGCATAGTGCATGTGCCATCAGCACAGTCACTGCACTCCAGTGAAGATGGGTTGCATGCATGGATGCAACAGTATTTTGCATGCGTCTATTAGCATGCAAAGAAATGCACCATTCAACTTGGGTCTTACTTTTCTTTCCATAGATTCCTGGCTGTCTTCAGCAGACATGGCCTAAGAGAGACTGAGCATGAAGAGTTACAAAACGAAAAAATTAAAAGCAAGGAATCAGTGGGGGGCATTTGTACTGAAAGTTATCTAATACTATAATTAGATGATCTACGTATGGATAAATTTGGATGAATCTATGTGTACCACAACACAGTAGAGACTGTGCATTATCTACAAGTGTTAGCATTGATTTGTTGTTTGGTAGTTTCCATTTCCACCTTTTCCTTTTCAAAGGAAGAAAGTTGTTGGACTGAGTATATTTGAAGAGAACTTTCAGAAGAGGAAAGAATCTTGCTGGGCAAGAATATGATGGTCTGTGCAACTACTGAAACTCACCTCTCCAGTTCTTCTTTCCAGTTGCTCAGAACAGACAGAGGACAGAGTATCAGAAACATCTCTTTGTTCATTAGCTTTTGGGCTAAATAAACAAGTAGAGAAATAGTCTAGAAGGCAAAGAAAAGACACTTTTTCAGTGACAAAGGGCTCAATCCAATAGCATAAAGCAACATAAATTTTCTCCTCTTGAGCTTTGTAGCTACTTCCTACAGGTTCTCTAACACAAAGTATAACTGAAAAAGATACCAAATCAGAACCAGAATAAGTGACAGAAAAGTTTAGATCCAAAAACTGTGACCGTGACATCTGGAGGCCCCTTTCCAAAGCCCTTTCTCCCACAGTCACAAAAAAGAACAGCTACCATACATCACTTCTTAAAATGATTAGTCCGTTATTGAAGATACAATAATCACTCTCCAACAAAACTATACTCCATCTAAAAACTCAACACAAAGAAGTCCTTAAAATAATCACTGACTTTTTTTGTTGTTGTTTTTTTAAACAAAACCCTGAAACTCTTTTGGAGTATTACTCAGAACCTACCAAGTTTTAAGTGAATAAAGAATGAAAGAAACAAGGTTTTCTTCTGAGCAAGGACTTTAATGACTGATCAGTTAAGCAACCAAATCCTAAGATTTTTTTTTCACTCATCTTGCAGAAACACTGGCCAAACGAAAAAAAAGAACAAAGCTGATTTTTCAGAGGAAAACAAATGTACGCACCTGACAAGTTTTTCCTAGACCCATCTCATCGCCCAGGATGCAGCCATGCTGGACTTCATAGCACTGAACCAGCCACTTTACACCTTCTATTTGATAGGGGCGAAGCTTAATACCTGGGAATAAAAGCAATTTGTTACACTTAGGTTGTCATCCTATACACTCTATAGACTGTTTCACCTTGAAGCCAGGTTTTGGTCAGAGCAGACCCACGCAGCCAAGACCATGCACTTTCAGCACAAGTGAAATTGTCTCAGTCCTTTCCAGGAGGGCAACGGTATTACTGGAATTCATTACACCAAACCACATCCAGGTACATATACACAAAAAAGCACTAAGTCATTATAAGGGTCTGTACAAGGATAATGAAGCTGCTGCTCCGCATTCCTACAACACAGCTGGGTTTGCAGCTCAGGCCGCTTTTTAAAAAATACCCAAAAGCTAAGCTCTAGGCTAACGGTCTGCGAGTGTTTCTCTGTGAAAATCTACTGTAGAATAATAAGCATTTCTAAACAACATATTTTCCAGGTTTCCCATACTGAATGTAGAATACACCCCCTAAGGCGTCAACCACTGTGGCTGCCACCATTGCAGAGCAATCTTTATTGACAAACACAATACATCAAAGCAAACGCAAAACAAATCAATTGGATTTTTTTTTATTATTATTTTTATCATTCTGCCACAAGGAACATGTTAGAGAAGCAAATGGAAAGCCTCCCACTCAGGCTGCACTGCCCGGGGAAAAATAAAAAATAACCGTTCTTATCAGACGGTACAGATTCTGTTCTTTCCCGAAGAAAAAGTTAACTTCAGGGGGTTATTACTTAGTCTTTATGCTCCGCTTACTTAAGCGGTTAAACTCCGCGGTAACACTAACGATCCGCCCCCGCGGTGCAGCCGCGGGCCAGGCACAGCAGCCGCCTCTCCAGGGTGAAGAGACGAGGCCCGTTGAGACGCGGCGCAACTGCGGCTCCCCGCGAGAAACGGGCGGCTCGCAGCGGGGCGGCTCGCAGGGGCCCGGCAGGCCGCGCACGGCGGCCGGGCAGACGCACTGACCTGTGAGCCCCCAGCGCTCAATGTCCTCCTCCTGCACGCCCGGCCCCGCCGCCCCCGCTCGGCAGGCACGCCGCAGAGCCCGATAGAAGCAGGACATGGCGGAGGGCGAAAGAAACCACCCCCTCACAGCTCACGCCGGCCGCCACGCCGCTAACGGCCACCCGCGCGCGCGGCTCCGCCGCTATGGCGCCTGCGCGGCTCCCCCCCCGTCTAACGGCT
>VZSV01000129.1:16656-42111 GCA_013398735.1 Nothocercus julius | reverse complement strand
CCGGCCCGGCGCTCACCTCCGGCCTCCTCTCTCCGCAGTGGGCACCGCGCCTGAGCGGCTTCTGGCTGCGCCTCTTCGCACACGTGGCCAACACGGTGAGCGGCAGTGGCCGTTTAACGGTCACCGGCGGAGAGGGCGACCGGGCTGCGGTTGGGTTCCCTGGGTGCTTCCAGCTGGGCAGGGCAGTGGGAGAAGAAAACGTCTTCCCGGAGTGCCGGCGTTGTCACTGTGGGGGAGAGCAAATGCGGGATAAAGCGACTGTGAGCCGCACTCGGACATAAAGGAGTCCTGATCCCCGCGCGCTTGTGATTCTCTTTTATTTTTTGTAAGGAGACTTAAGGCAGCGGAGCTCATGCTTGGCTGGGTTTTCTTATGTCTCTAAGCCTTTTCCCAGCACTGTAATGGTTCTGCAATGTGTGGTGATATAAATATCTCTCTGTAGACCTAAGCGTGTGGGCCTTGCCTCAGCCTTGCGCGAAGCCACGCTCCTTTAGCATGATTTGGAACTCCCTTCTGGAGCTCTTAGAACAGGATAGAGCGCGGCTGATCTGGGCCTGCAGGTATTGCTACATCGGGTGCCTGGGTAGTCAAAGGTGTTTCCAGCTCCCGTGGAGTCTTCGTCGCTTTCCGAGCGGACTTGGTTTAGAGGAGGAGCTGGTTCAGTGTCTCCTGCACCGTAACTGAGGCTGAATGGTAACAGAAGAGATGCTACTAGTGGGATAAGCCCAATGATAATATGCTTCTACACCTCACCCGCTCGGAATATGAGAGGGGAGGGGAAGGCGTTTCAGGCCGAGTTTGTGGCCTGAAATAAGTATATTTCAACTCTATTTTGACTATGTAGCATAGCATGCTCTTTGGGGTACTTCCAGGCCAAGGGTACAGCTGTTGTGAGCCCATCCAGCATTCCTTGTCCAGTGAGGAAGGTGATGAGGTCAAAACAGATACAAACCAGTGTGTGTGCTTATTTGTTTCCTAGGCTTTTGGACAGATCATCTTATTGCCGTTCTTGTTAAGGTAAGAGTGGGGATTTTTTTTCCCCCACTTTTAAGTTCCCTTATTGAGGTGCTTGCAGTGTATAACCTTTTCTAAGAAGGAAATTGCATAACTTAAGATTATTTCATAGTGGTTATTTACTAGATTATTGTTTAACTACTGATTTGAGTGGCCCTCTGTCAGAAGAAATTAACCTTTCACAGCCATCCTGGTGCTGTGAAACTTCCCTGAACTGCCTCTTTCTTCTCCCTCACTCTTAAGAGTTTCTTTGTAGTCAGAATATACGTTTTTCAACTGTACTTCACTCTGAAAACCACTCAGAGTGTCAGGAACCTCAGTGTCACACGTAGTTTGTATGTGTTTCCTGTAATGCGGTGGATCATCTCTGCAGTTTCCAAGACACAGAAATATATTAAGCACTCTTGTTACACTTGAATTTTTACTTCTGGGCATGCTACAAGGTTTTCTTTGAATGAATCAAACTACTATCACTGTTGTTATACCTTGTTGTTCCTTGACCAATACCTATACCAATGTTGTTCCTTGACATTTGTGACAGGATCTTGATTTCCTTGCTTTGTTACCTATTCCAAGACTGAACTCTCGCTATGACTCCTGTCATATTTCGTTATAGATAACTTACATTGACAGAAGTCATGGAAAAGTCTGAAGAGGTGCTTATTTTAATAGCATTAGTGCTTGTATAAATGGGTCTTACCACTTTCTCCTTGTCTTTTGCTCCCCACTCCTTTTCATCTGTGGGTGCAATGTGTAGAATTAAAGTGAATGGGGAAACTTTCATTGGCTCTTTTCCAGCTTCAGCTGATGGAGGCTGGCTGGCCTTATGTCAAGAGGTAGGCGGTTTTGTTAAGCAAGCAAAGTAGGGTTTGTTCTACCAAGAGGAGAAGTGTGAGAGATCATCTTTCAAGTGTTGCTCCATACTGTGAGAAGCAAGCTGCTGAGCGAAAATGTCCTCGAATTGTTATCTTTAAGCAATCTTAAAAAAAAAAAAAAAAAAAAATCAAAGTCACTGTGGAACTTGCAAGCTCCAGCAGTCCTTGTCTCTCTTTCAGGCTGAACAAATTCTCTCTCCTGCGTTCCCTTGATATTCATGAAGATCCCACATTTATCCCAGAGGTTGCTGCAGAACTTACAGAGGACAAGTCTGAGGCTGAAAACACTTCAGACGTTATCAAGCAGCTGCTAGATGCAAGGTCAGTAGGGGATGTGTGGGAGTGGAGTGGAAGATCACATGTGTTGATGCTATTATAGTAGTGGGAAGCTCATTGTCAGTAATCTGTATTAAAAACCCTTTTCCCACACCATGCTGCTTTTCAAAAGTTATCACTGTTTCAAGAGATATCAAGAGTTTTATCACTGTTTCTTCCTTCCTGTAACTCGTAAGTTGTTAGCATTAAGAGCCAACATAAAGTTTCTACAAATTTCATGAAGTCTCTGTAGCGGGGAGAGACCAAATTCTGCCAGTCCTTGCCTTGCTGTGGCTCTGGTTGCACATGCAGATATGCTTAGTTGTTGGCTAGTAAGCACGTCCATCCTTTCAAGTGATTTTGCAGATGTGCTGTTTCTTGTCTTCAAGGAGTCATAAAGAGAACATAAAGGAAGGAGGTTGCTGGTAGGAGAGAAGGAATGCAGGGTACAAGGAGAACCATCCACAAGAGTTTAGGCTTTGCTAGTTACGTTACTTTGAGAACTGCCTGTTAAGCATCTTGATGTACTTGAATAAATCCCCCTAGATTTGGGGTGGAAAGTTACTCAGGTTCATGTGTCTGAGATCTGATTCTGAGATGGGCTGGGAGTGGCTGGACTGCTATGAGTGCTCTACCCATCTGCTTTTGTTCACAGTTGTGGACCTGTCCAGTGGTTACTGAGGAGGTCTGTGAGCTGCACTTCATCCATGACAGTCATTTCTCGCTTGCAGCAAGACTAAATTTTCTCTCTGTTTGATTCCTTAGGTTAGAGCAAGGAAATACTTTCAGCAGCTTCACTTTGCAGGAAGGGGTGTATTTCCTGCAGACATTGGTCAGGCTCTGTCTCCCCGGCTCTACCAGCAATATATTGTTATATTGTGCGTTATTACAGGCAAGTTACTTGAACTTTGCCTCTTCCCTACATAGTATCTCATGGTACCTTATGCTTTCCTGCTCAAGGATATAGCTGGATTGAGTGATGATATGGAGATGTCACAGGAGTAGTAATTCTAGCTGGCTCTTCCTGTGTTTTCCTTTGCTTTCCTATTGTGATGAGAAATGCTCCATTTCTTAGGTGCTAGAGCCACAGACTTGATCTTTAAACAGCTTGCAGATGTAAATTCCTGTGTGTGCGCTGCATAGCGCCTCTTCCCTCTCCAGCCATCACATACCATTTGCACTGCTGCCTAACTCTGACTTAAACTTGGGGCAGAGATCCTGGAACTAAGTTTGTCAATATATTCTAGCTGTTCTGTATTGCTCCAGTGATGAGCAGCAAATGTAAATCTGCAATAAATTTCAACCAACTACTTTCTTGCACTATGAAGCAAAAGTAAGTATATGAAGCAACGAGAACACGTTGGCCCTTATTTCTGCAGCACCCTTGGTGTACATGGTGTCTTTGCTTGTCTGCATGGAGTCTGAGCTGAAACGTCTGGGCTGGCGGCCCAAAGAATAACCATCAGGTGGAGTGGAAGTGAGCAGTGCTCAAACCTGCATTGGTCTGGGCCACTGGCATCTGCAGTCTTCGGGGGACTGTGCAGCTCTAAGCAGAGGTGACTTTGGCACTACAGTTGCCCCTCTGATCTTCTCTTTGCAGGCCTGATTCTGCCAGTGATGGGTTTAGCTTCAAAGGAATCAAAGACTACCTGAACTGCTATCGGTACGTGAAACTATGGTCTGGGAACAATTTGTCTTGGTTGTTCCCCTGCTTGTTGTTTCACAGGCTCTATGATATCCCTTTGTTAGGATTGTCCTTGAGGTACCACTGCTTAACGCCACTTTCTGCAGTCCTTTCCTTCTGATAAAATAACAAAGGAAGGCCAGCCTGGGGAGCTGGCAAAACTCCTACAAGCCCCACAAGGATATTTACATGCCATTATGCTTGGCTTATTGTCAGTGCTCTCTGAGCGGGATTTCTACATACCTTTTTTTTTTTTTTTTTTTTTTTCCCAGACAAGTGAGAGGGCAGGAGAGGCAGGTTCATCTGGATGATGAGAGCTGCGCATTCTGCAGCTCTCTGAGAAGTCCCTTGACTCCCCTGCTACTCATGTTCCTGCAAGCAGTTTAGTTGCATTCACCCAGTATCAAGATTAGGAACAGGTGAAAGCATGTGGCACTGCAAGCTCTTGGTTGCTCAATAACTCCTAGCAGCCTCTGACACACGTGCCCAGATGTGCAGTGCTCAGACCACCCTTCCTGGCACACATTCCTCAATGGCCACCTCTGCCAGAGAGCTCTAGCCTTGGTGCAAAGAGCTGGCAAGGCTGTCTGTTGTTCAGGGCTCATGCTGACTAGGAGGCATCCAGTCTGGATGGTGAAGACTGTGTTGAAATTAATCACCACCCACAGATTCCTGCCTAGTTCTTTGTTACAGAAGTGACAGCTGCCACTTGCTACATGTAAGAGGCAAACTGCGTGCATAGATGTGGTGTGGGGGCATCTTACAATGAAGTCCCAACCTCTCCTGTCCCCTAGGAGTGGGAAGCTGACACCATCTCAGGTAGCAAAGAACATCATTGCCGTGCTGGAGGACTGCGACAAATCTACACCCCCGCTCCGAGCGATAGTGCAATGGGACCGCGAGCAAATAATGCTGGTAATGTCTGCCTGCCCCAACAGCAATAGCATCGGTTAGAAGGGGGAGCAGATCTTCAGCAGGTATAGTCCTCACAGAAGTATGTGTGTTTTTCCTCCCTCCTCTGCAGAGGTCTGCAAACAGGTTTGCTTCCTTTCTTTCAAAGACAGGTAGCATTGAGACAATCTGTTTTCTACTCAGTCACTATGTTTGAAACAAGGCTCCTGGGCTTTTGTGGCTGCTGTTAGCAGCATAGAGGCCTATAAGCAATATTTTTTTGTCAGAGACTGGTAGAAAAGGAAAGAAACTTATAGCTGGGTTTAGCAGTAGCCTAAAAACAGCGATTTGTATTTTCTGCTCTGAAACTGGTAATGATCTTCAGTTCAACTATTTTTTTCTCTCCTCTGTGCAGATGGCCGAGGCCTCCACTGTTCGTTACAAGAATAAATGTACCCTATCTCATCTGGATGGGATCCCAGTGTGCCTGAAAGAAGAGTTTAAAGTGGTGGGTTTCCTTTTCTAAGTTGTCAGTTCATGCTGTAGGGCATTCTAGGAGCTAGTTTTGTTCCTCCTTGTGAAGGAGCTCAAAGCAACCCATTTCAGGAAGCTCGCAGTATCTTTTTTGCTCCGTCAAATATAAGGTGGTCAACCTGTGCAGCTCACTATGGCCAGGTTTTAAGAGCAGCTCCTCAGCAAAAGCCTGAGAACCTGTTTGTAATAAAGGTAGTACGTAGGTTTGTGACTGGTAGTTCCCAGGTGAAGACAGAGCTTGGCAATGACAGACACGCTCCATATCTGCTACTAATCTCTTTAGTCCATAGGGAGTTCAGTGTGGGGTAAGGTGGGGAATCATCCGTTACCTGACAAGGTGAATAAATACATCTGTAGCAGGAACTGCATGGATTTCTCGGGCACTGACTCTGCCCCACTGGCTAAACATTTCCCTCCCCTTACTTTAAAGGACGTACTTGTCAGAAATATGCAAGTTACTCTAAAAATCCCAGCCATGGGCTATTTTGCATGTGGCCTAGCAACATTTGTTATTAAGTATTCCTTTCGGTGCCATCAAGCTGTCATAGGCTCTGCAGATACCTACCCTTAGGGTGGGAGTCCTGTTTATGTACAGAACCCTTCCACTGTTGTACCTGAGTGGAAAGTGCTTAGCATACCCTGAAAATGAGCCCATCTGGAATTTTATCACCCATCTAATCTCGGTGCCTTTGTTTGAAACACTGCAGCTCCTTCCACAGAAAAGTGGAGAAGAGAATGGCTGTGTACTGTAGGGCAAAGGATCTGTTCTGCAGTCTGTGGGTCTAACAACTGCCTTGCTCTAGATTGCCCTTGTGTTTCTGCTGCTCTGTATCATGACAGTATGATGGCTCCTCTGCATGTGGGAAGGATCAAATGTTGAAGGGTTCAATGTCCCTCCTAACAGTAACCAATGCAGAATGAGATGAAGAATGAAGCTGCCTGGCTGTGTCTTAACTCTGGGGGTTGTGATGTCTGAGATTTGTTGTGGGGGTAAACTGTGAAGCATGTGCATGTGCTTGCCTGCCTGACTAGGGTTTTAGGATGCATGACAAGGTATCTTCTTGCTAAGGTGCCTTACCATCACCGAGTGGGAACGGAGTATCTTGGGACAGAGCCTGAAACAGAAGATGCTACTGTGGCCAAGAAGCTGCGAGAGGCTGGAGCTATCATTATTGGGGTCTCAAACATGCATGAACTAGGGACTGGAACAACTGGATGCAACCCTAATGGGTAAAAATCCTTCTCCCCTTCCTTCTCCTTCCTCTGACCACCCTAACCAACCTAGAAAGGCTGAGAGACCTACCCCAGACCTGACAGAGAATGGTGCAAAAATGGGAAAAACACATGAAAATAGAACTGACAAAGAGCCCAGTGAAGCAGGGAACTCTGGGAATATAAAAACCCAGCATTGCAGATTCTAGGGTTAGGACAATTGTAGAAGCCTAAAGGTTCCTGAAGCCAAAGGAAAGAGAGGGTCCAAGAGGTGACTGTCGAATAATGATGTTGCTTTGACAAGACCTTACAGGCTTGGAAGTATGAATGTTTACAGGATAAGTGATAGGTGAGAACCTCAGGGATAGGAAATAAGTAAACAGTAATCAGCTTAATCACAGTAACAGAGAAAGAGCTGGTCAGCAAGTTCCCCATCCTTTGGAAATGTGTAATATTTAACACAGTAGAGCACCGTCACGGAGAGAAGAGCTGGAATGGCATCCTTTCTCTTGCTTTGCTCTTCCTCAAATAGGCTGCCTATGAGAACAGGAGACTGGACTCAGCTACAAATCTTTTGTGGGCCTGATTTTCTAGGGACATAGCACTATCTGGGACAGACGTGCATCTTTTTACTGGGAGAATTGAATCCCCGAGTTGTGCTTCTGGATCTTCCCTGCCCGATAATGCACTTGGCCTTTCCTAGAAAAAGATTCCATAATGCTTATCTGCCTCAGGTACCACAAGATCCCAAGGAATCCCTACAAGCAAAATCACTACACAGGTGGGAGCTCCAGTGGGTCGGCAGCAGCTGTAGCAGCAGGTGAGTGGCCCTAAACTGAGCTTAGGGGTGGGAAGAGGAAGGGCCTGAGCTTCAGGCATTAGCTTCTTATGGGGGAAGCTGGGCGGAACTCCCAAATAAGAGAATTCTCTGTGCGTTGTCTTGGCTACAGCTGGCAGCAGGCTGTACAGTGTGACACCTGTCTGATCTCAGACCACTATGTTTTCTTTGTAGGTCTCTGCCCTGTGGCTATTGGCACAGATGGAGGAGGCTCTGTGAGGATTCCTGCTTCATTCTGTGGTGTGGTAGGGCTGAAAGGTAGTGCCCCTTCAGTCATGATGGGGGGACTTTGTTTGCTATATCAGATAGGATGCCACAAACAAGTGAGGCACAGTCCATTAATTCCCTTATCAAAAGTGGGCCAGAGAAACCCTGTGATATAACATCCTGGTGAGATTGGCAGAATTTAAGTGTTCCCAGTACTGACCACTGAACAGAGATTCAAAAAAGTATTAACTTCTGTAAGCGAGCCAAATGCTCACATGCACATGCAACAAAGCACACATGCTGCTTCTCTACCTGCCCTTTCCTTTTCCATCCTCCTCCCCTGCACACCTGCTGGGAGGTGTTCCCAGCTTGGTCAGGTATCCATAGTAAGCGAGTGAAAAGATGCTCTACCAAACATGGATTCCCATCACCCCAATTAGATGGGGAGGCTGAGACTGCTCAGACTCATATCCATTAAGTTAAATCTGGTAACAGGCTTGTACCAAACCAGGATGTAGACTTATCTTTCAAGGATGCATGTTTGCAAAGCAATTTTTCCAGTAAGAGGGGGAAGTTGCACAGGAAATACACAGGGCAGAATTGCACCATGGAGGATGGAGAGATGGGCAGAATTGCCAGTCAGAAGAGATACTGGATTTTTGGAAAGGTTTATGACCCTTTAGGATGTCAGTTGCTTCATTTGAGACCAGACTGTCAAACCACTACCCTGGTTTTCCATTGTTCACAAGCATTTGACTTGATTCAACTTGATTGATCTGAGGAAGATCATGATGCTTATGACATACATAGCTGGTCGGAAAGAGACAACAAGAACACTCGCAGAAGACAAACGGTGTTAGGCATTAAGTCTCAAGTGGTGAAGCACTGAGATCTTTAGAAGCAGTGATCTGCTCCCAGAGTCCAGCTTGTCCTCCTGTTGATAAATCTGAATTCTGCCTCTTCATCCTCTGACCATAGGTGCTGCTTCTGTATATTTGAATACATCTGTTTCATAAATCCCTGTACATATTTCCTCTTCACTAGATCAGTTCTTATGGGTGGAAATGGTTTCAGTATGTGTTGAACTGAGGTTATGGGTCTTGTCTTCACTGATGACAATGGTAGTCAGCAGAACTGGGTGTTGAATGATCAGTGATCAGGCTGTGAAACAACCCACAGAAGTGACTGGTAGCGTGTATTGCTTACTGTCAAATGCTGAGGAACTTAACTGGAAGGGACAGAGCCATCCAGGTCAGGTCATGTCAGCAACTGCTTGTTACTACCTTGCCTATCTACCTGTGTGTTTCTTTTTCTCAAGGTACCTTTGGGCGGATCAGTTCTCATGGCTGCCTCCCTCTCTCCTATTCCACCGTCAGTGTGGGTAAGAAGGCTGTGTTTCACTTCAGGGACCTCCCTGTGGTAGCGTTGCTGCTTGGGAGGCAGTTTGTGCCTACAAAAAGCCTTGGGAAGCAGGTCCTGTTTGCCCCTTGTCACATACTGATTTTTGTTTGCCAGGCCCTATCTGTACCTCGGTGGCAGATGCAGCCATTGTGTACAGTGTGCTTGCTGAGCCGGATCCACTCTGTCCATATGGTAGGTGAGCCCTCCCGCTCTGTCAGCCAGAAGATCTGCCTTCCCGGAGGTATCCGAGATAAAAAGAGGAAGTCTTGTTTGTTTCCTGCAGGATTAAAGCAGCCTAAAGCAACCCTGTCAAATATGTGCGCACCTGACCTGAAGGGCTTAAAGCTGGGAGTGGACTGGACATTTTTTAAGGTGCTTGTCCTTTTCCTGTCTTCCTGGTGCTTTGCAAGATGAGATTTTGAAGGAATTCAGCATGGTCAGTGTTCACTTGCCTGTCAACTTGAGAGTTTCTCGTATTTAGTGCTCTACTTAGAGAGGAATATGGTTCAGGGGAATTTATTATCCCTTGGGATGACTTTCTTTCCTGAGACAGGCCTCTGAGCAAAGGTCTATGAGAAATGTGAGGGAAGGTAATGACTCTATACAGTTGATGGCGATGTGCTTCCTCATATTAGTATTTCCCTTGGAGGTGATGCTTCTGAACTGATTCCAAAAGGTAATTTGTTTAAAAACAAATGAGGTAAATTAGTTTATCTGTTTGGTTACAACACTGTAGCTGCTGCTTGGTATTTCATCATTCCAATGTAGAAACTGGACTGGCAAGCTACTACTGCTTGGTAATTGTAATGCAACCCCACAGAGGTGTCCAAGATTTCCTCCCTGGGGGTGAACAAGGGCTGTTTCTGGCTCTGGCTCTGTGCAGAGGAGGAACACGTTCTCCCCTGGGAAGGGAGACCACTCCTCCATGTAGTTAGGACCTCCAAGCTGGCCAAAAGGCAGCTCTGGAGGGCTGTGTTTCCCTGCCATCAGAGACAAGAGTGAAGTCGTGCTGGGGGCAGAGAGTGCAGCTGTTAAAATCTGGTCTTTTTTCTTTCTGTCTAGGCGTGTGATGCAGAAATCCTGTCCATATGTGAGAAAGGTAAAAAGCAAAGGCGTGTAATGTTGCTGCACCTATCTGAGCAATTTGTATCACTCAGTGCTCCTTTCGTGCACACATTAAAGAGGTCCGGCTTAAAGGCCTTTAAAGGAGATGCTTGAAGATGTCTGGCTGGACACACAGCAGTAGCCTTGTACCAGGGAAATCCTCCTGACTGCTGAGGGTTAAAAAGCCCGGCAGTTGTAGGCTTGCCTGGTTACAGTGGAAGAATGGGCTCTAACGTGCTAAGTCTCTGCATCTCTATAAAGGCCGCTCTGTCTGTGCTTAACAATGCCCATTCTGCAAGCTGTAATGGTGAAAGACTCTTAGCAGAGGGACTTCCTTGACAATCCACTGATTAGTAGGAAAGATAGGGCATCCAGTCACATGGTGTTTCTTTGAAATCAGCCAAAGAGGACCATTCAGGTGGCCTAGTCAAATTTTAGACTAAGCAAAACTGAAGTTGGTGTGTACTAGGAGAGGAGAGAGACTCTCGAGTCTCTAGTAGAACAATTGACCTCCTGCACTTTGGAGCTGAGGTGGTTCACAGTACTTGGGCTTTGCTAGCCTGAATTTTCTTTAACTTCCTTATTTTAAGCTCTATTTCTGTAGACACAGAGAGTGCTGCAAACTCTGCAACTTCCTTGCACTCAGAAATCCAAAAGATAGTCTGAGGCCTTAAAGTGTCAAAGTTCCCTGAAAACACAGCTCCTCTCCCAATGGCGTGCAGTTTCAAAGACAGATGGTTAGTTATCCTAGTTATCCATCAGAAGAATTCAGAGACCTGGCCTTTCTTCCACAGGTGTAGAGTTTTATTAGGAGGGACACACCATATGCCAGTGAAATAGGCAAGGCTGGGAGCTTGTAAACAAGTTGGAATTAAAGAAAGTTGTTCTTTCTAGGATGCTAAAAAGTTGTTTTTCACCAAAGTCCAGGTGTTCAGCTTTGCTGAAGTGTGTTAGGATTTGGTGGCCCTGTTCTGCTGACTTGGTCTCTGAACCTATCCTAAGATTCTCCTACCACTGTTCAAAAGAAGCTTTGAATGGGAATCTCCTGGTGCTAAATAATCACTTCATGCCCTTGCATTACTGGTCACGTCAAGTGCTCAGGGAAGCATTATCAACCCTTCCTCACTGTCTCGGTTAACTGGAAGATAGAGAGAGGAGATAAACTTGCCCAAAAGATGGTGGGTAAGTTCTGAGCCTGCCTATTAGCCCCCACTTGGCTTTGCTGGAGCACTGAAATCTAGTTAAGCCTAAGGCTTTTACCTGTCAGAAAGAACAGCAGCCTGCGTGCCACACGATGCACTGAAGGTGGTTGTGTTTCAACAGCCTAGGGAATTTCTGACTTTTCAAGGGAGTGAGATTCTCATAACACTTGCTGAACTCAAGGATGCTGTCTGCTCAACCTGTTCTGTCCTCAGCTGTGGAGTACCTGCAGAGTCTGGGAGCCAGCGTGGTTGAAGTGTTTCTTCCAGAGATGGAGGAGGTGCGAGTGGCCCACGGAATCTCTATTCTCAGTGAGATGAGAGACTTCCTGCAGCCTGACTTCAACAAACATTTCCAGCAACTGGTAAGTGGCAGCAGGTGGAATTGAGGCTGATGCAAAACAAGTGCTTAATACTAGCAGGAAACCTGGGGTGGTTTTGCTTTTCCTGTGGCAAAGCAACTGCTGGGTGACTACTCATACAGGAATGTTGACCTAAAAGAGTCAACACAAATACCCAGCCCAATCTCTTGCTCTTAACCACATCTCTAACTGTCATCCCCAATGCAAAACTCTTCCTGTCACCATGGAACACTGTCCAAGTGTGCAAAGCTGTGAACTGCGGTTCCTAGGAACCGTAAGGTGCTTATGCTTGATGGCACGTTAATAAGGATGAGGAAAGGTACAGGAGAAAAGAGGGAGTTTGTTAGTGTTTCTTACCCTGTGCTTATCTAAAACAAGAAGATATGGTTAACTAGCTAGTTGCAAGCAGAGCTGTGATCAAGGTTTTCTGTTACAGAATTTGGAGACTCGGATCAGCCTGGCCGTGGCTTGCCAGTTCACAGCTCTGGACTATATTACGGTGAGAAACATGCTGTGGTGGAGGCTGGCAGGGAGGCACCCAGTGAAATTACAAAGGAGGGTTTGCTTAATCTCCTTGTGCATGGGACACGGGCTGTGGCAATACATTACCTAGTAATCCTGCCTTCTGCTGCGGGGACATGCCAAATGGTGGGGCACCCCAGAGGCCATACCACTGCGGCTGGTTGGTGTATTGCATGTTGAGTCCAAACTAAGGGAATGAAGCCAGAGGTGCAGGCTTTGGGGCTGTAACCGTCAAATGTGAGCCCCAAGAACCAAGAGGCCCTGTCAAATAGTTGTCCATCTTTTTGCAGGCAAATCGGCAGAGGACCCGGAGCATGGGCTTCTTGCGAGAGATCTTCTCCACTGTGAACTGTATCCTGACACCAGGTATTAGCAGTTTTAGCCACAGAGCTGCTCCCAAACAGTTGCACGGTGCATTTTAAGAACAGTTACTTCATTAACTCCCTACTTTTAAGAGCGTGACTTTTGTGCAAAGACTTTGCAGTGCCTCAGGCCTGTAGAAGAAAATAGGTTTGGGTTAGGATGACTGCTGTGCATTTCTACATCTGTGCCTGTATCCGTGGCAGTCAGAAAATTCCTTTTTGGTAGTTGAAATAGGACCTGCAGAGCTGGCACAGTTACACAGGGGTGACTGGACAACTGCTTCTTAGATGTTAAGGTGGTCATTTTTCAATTACAAACTGTTCAAATCATAAATCCCAGTGATGGTTTGCAACACCGATATGGATCAAATGTAGCTTTAAGGAACTGAGCTGTATCTTGGCGTCTGCCTACTGCCCTACTCTTCCTTTCCACAGCTACTGTTTCCACTGCCCCAAGAATCCATGACTCGGACCACATGGGTGGGTTCAGCGATTTCTCGCTCACAGTGCGGGCCATGAGGTAAGAAGAGAGCTAAGTAGGCTGTAAAACCAAGTTTGGGAGTAGCTGGGGACGAGCAGCACTAGCAAAAGAGGCTCAGGCTGTACAGCAGGAGAGGTCCAGCTTAGCTGCCTCTCGCAGAAAGGCTGACTCTGGTGCTGTCCAGCAGGACTGCTGACAACAGCTTCTCCCCCAGGTTCATGCAGCTTGGCAACTTCACGGGCATTCCGGGCCTGGTGGTTCCTGTTGGATATTCTGCTGCTGGGCTTCCTATCAACCTCCAGGTAAGACAGTCCCTCTGAACTGAAGCCACTATAACCAGGTTCCGCTATTTCGTGCAGCACTGTTGAGGAATGTAGAAGGAATGGTAATGAAGGCTTAACTTCTAAGTGAAGACTTGCCTAGAAGGGCAGAAAGACTCTTCTGGCATCTGGAAGCTGGATTTCTCTTATCTTCCTGTTTACTTGCATCACTAACCTCCTGGCTGCCCCTATCATCTGTCACTACTCTTCCCTCTTTCCTAATTTTCAGTTACCTAATTTCTCTGAGCCCTTCCTTGTTCTTCTCCTTTTGAAATGGGGTCATGTAATTGAAAGTCTGTGTTTTTCCGTTGTCAGACAGCTGCCTTTATCCAAAATGCAGAGCTGCCACACTTACTGGGGTGAAAGGGAAAAGCCTGTGCTCTTCTGATGCTGCTAGAAGTTATTTTAGCTGTATTCCACAGGGCTTTCAGTAGTGTCTGGATTCCCTTCCCCTCCTGCCATTTCTTTCCCTCTCTCTTTCTCCTAGGTCATGACAAAATGGTGGGATGAAGCTATGCTGCTCAGGATTGGCCTGAAGCTGGAGCAGTTTCGTCGCCAGACTAAAAAACCATCCATTTATTATGACATCCTCGCATGATAGGGTGGCCAGTAGGAGCAATGCTCTAACTTTTTTTCCTAGTTTGATCTGACCAAGTGTAAGAATGGACTTATTTTCAGTGATTACTTGAAAAAGATTTATTAGCAGGCCCATTGGAAGAAGGGGGAGGAAGACTGATTTAAGCAAGCATCAATGTGAGCAGAGTTCTGCTCCCTTTTGGGTAGGGGATGTTCCAGTTTGTACTGGGGAGACCACTTGTGCTAGCTCCTTCCTCACTCTTTTCTGCCAGCTGGGGAAGCTGCAACCATTTTCGGCAACTCCTTTTCCTGTATGGCTCCTCTGTGAAAGATGGAAGAGATCTGGACTGCGTACAGGCAGGTTTACATGGCTATGCGTGGAAACGCCACAATCCCAAGTCCTTAAACCTTCTCACAGGACCTTCTGTCCTGCCCCAGAATGTAACAAAGGGACTCCTGCAGGATAAAGGCAGCTTCCCATATAGATAGATATATTCCCAGGGCTATAGTGCCTCATTCCCTTGGAATGAAGAGGATCTTAACACACCTGCAAGAAGGAGTTAACACTCAGAGCCTTCTCCTGTTGCCCACCTTATCAGATATCTGAGAAGGGAAACTGCTGGCCTTGTGATCAGGCTGTTGGGGAAGCTGTCAGCAACAGAAAAGAGCACTGCATTCTTTCTTAGCTTGGAAGGAAAGGAGGAAGAGAGAGAGTGAGTGCAGTTTCTCCCAAAAATTTGCCTTTTTTTTTTTTTTTTTTTTAAATCTTAAATCACTTTTTAAAGAGAGCTTGCACTTTACTAATGGCTAAAGTTAGCAGTCAGATAGCACCTGAATGGGAAAAAACAAACATAACAATACCTTCCCCTTAATTACTTAAGCCAAAACATCAACAGCTACCAGCAGCTGTTACCTGCATCCATAGCTAAAATAATGAAACTTGATACTGTCTTTTATCTTCAATTCCCCTGTATGATACCACCAGAACTATCGTTCACTAGATGCTAGTATAGTTCAATTCTATGAAGAGCAGATTTTAAGAGCACAACATTTCCCCTAATATTAATGATAACTTATTAAACACTTCTAAAATACCTTAGAGGTATATGCCTGCAAGATGGAACACTGGTAAAGAGCATTGTATGGAAATAGCAAGAGTTGATCAGCATTTGACAAGAATAAATTTCTCCAAGGAACATTGCTGCTTGCAGAAAATACTGGCAGAGTATTTCCTGATTTAATCCTGTAGGGGTTAGAAATGGCAGTAAAAAACAATCAGTCACCATCTGCAAAATGAAACTATTTCAGACTTCCTCTTTCTTAAGTGAAACATCAGCTTAATCTGCAATTTTATCTGTAATTTTACAGTAATTCTCGGTAGAATGAGGGAGCTCAGGTTTGTAGAAGGATGGCTAGAACTTAAAGTAAATGGTTTGTTTAAAAAAAAAAAAAAAATGAGTATTTGCATCTTGCTAATGCTGGGAAGAAAAGGGAAGCAGGAATGGCTGCTGTCAGCAAGTCAGCCTGGCTGCCAGCACTCTGCTTCCTCCCATTATGCTGGTAGCACAGCCGTGTACATCAGTTTCAGGGCCAAACTGCCCTGGTGCTGAGGTTTCTTTGCTGAGCTGTGTGCGCTGCTGAAAGCCCCCTGTGCTTCCCTACTCGCCCTTGCTGTTGGCTCATCCACAGCTCTCCCAGAGACACCTTCCTAGCAGCAGCCCCACCGCCCCCCACGCAGCAGCAGGGCAGTTGTGTGAGCGAAGCAGACACAGTGACCACACGCACAATCCTGTTGCTTCACATAGATATATGTATGGGTATAGATATACGGTATATACACACTGATTTTTTTTATATATATATATAAAATAACACCTTGTTTATAAAGCGACATTTAATTGCCACTGGTTCCCTTCCCACCCCACAAAAACAATAGTATACAAAATATAAAATATTTTAAATATTTATAAACGCCGCAAGAAAAAAATAGAACTGTACGAAAATATTTTTTCTGAGGTTCTCTCCCTGTCCTGTGGGAAGGGAAAGGAAAGGGGTACACGCTTGGCCGGCCTAGTGTGCCTTGAGTCCATAGTTGTTAAGTGGGTAGGAATATGCCCTGCCTAATACTATCCGGTCCCGAAGGAGCTTAAATAAGACGTAGTAGTTGCAGAAGAGGATGAGGGCCATGGAGAGTGTATGGTTCCACTTCTCTGAGCGCAGCAGCGAGTAGAGCTGGTAGCAGACCACGCTGCCTTCAATGAGGATGAGCAGGTTGAGCAGCCGTAATGGACGGTGGAAAAGGAACTGTAAGGGAACAGTTAAAAAGAGTGAAAAAGGACCAACATCAGCGGCATTGCTGGGGTTTGCTGTGGCGCTAAGGCAGGAATGGATGCTGTGGGTGCATAATGCTCCCTGGCTCCACACAGCTGGCCATCATGGTGCTGGGTGGAAGAAAAGCTCTTATAGCCTAACCCCCACTAGCTGCCACTTAGAGGACAAAGTTTAAAAAATAAGGCATGCACAACTGTGATTTTCCTTGAGAAGAGGAGGACTGGTAAAACAACCCAATGGCCAGCTCACATATTTTTCAGTTGCCTTGGAAGAGGTTCTATTAACTAGAATGCTCTTTGGAATGCTCTGCTGTCTGATGGGAGAGCAGCATCACCACGGTGAGAAAGCACCGACTTTTGCGTTGCCCAGACATCATCGTCACG
The DNA here is from genome assembly GCA_013398735.1 of Nothocercus julius. NCBI lineage: Eukaryota > Metazoa > Chordata > Aves > Tinamiformes > Tinamidae > Nothocercus > Nothocercus julius. The sequence continues at coordinate 25,500 of VZSV01000129.1, read as the reverse complement.
CTGCAGTGGGGAAGTCCCTCTGCCAGGAGCAAATACTTTGTTTGGCAGCAAGAAGGATGTTGCCCCGCACTCAGCTCTGCTCCGTGCAGCCCAGGCGGAGCACTCGTGGCAGACAGGCACCTGGGAGCAAGGTTCAGCTGACAACACAAACAGGTTTGATGTAGCCAACTCATAGTGGGAAAGGGACTCTCCAGCTTCCTAAAAACAACTCTAACAAGTCACTGCTACTGGAAGAGTGAAAGTCTCAGTTGTTTTACGCTCTGCTGTCACGCTCAGACTAGTACCCTAAGAGCTGACCTAGCTCTCTAACCCAGCTCTTCTCTTTGTGGATTAGTTTTCCACCAGGTAAACAAGCTGCATTGACCCCGATGAAGGATAGAGCTCATGTAACGTAAGTGGTGGGAGCTGCATTTGCCAGTGATGATTTAGCTCAGCTCCCTGACTCCTCTGGCACTATCTGCTCCAGGCTCCGGAGCCGCTTCAGTTCTTAAGAACCACATAACTGAGTACCAAGTATGTGACAACCATCACTGCTGATGGCTAGTGCAGCTGCTGCAGGCCCCACACCACAGCTGGAATGAAGACATCTGCAAACCTGCATGGCATAGAATATATACTTTCTAAAAAACAGCTACTTGCTCAGGGGGAGATGGCACAGGTAGCACAGAGAAAACTGCGACCTTTTGGACAGATGCCATAAGCTGTTGCCTATCTAATTTTTACCCTTTGCTGATCTGCAGTTGTTTCCGGAGCATACTGAGAAAGGGTACAAGCACACCATGGTGGAGCCAGTAAGTGTCTCCTAGTGCCAGGAGACACAGCCCACAATAAAGGATGCTGGGGTGATCTCTGCAGGACAAGATTTTAGTAGCAGGACTACTGTAGTTATGACAGGAGTGGATTGTGGGCTTTTTTTTTTTTTTTTTTTAATTTGCCACTCACTCAATTTGAGTAGGATACCTCTGTTGGATAAAGACAGGGTCCCCTAAAGTGACCTTGAAGTCAGATCCTAAAAGGTGATGGGGAGAAAAAAGCAGGAAGGTAGGACTATTCTGCTAACGCTGTCCCTTACTAAAGGAAACATCTAGCCTAATTCTTCAGTTCCAGCATAATGTGCTCTGCTGCAGCTGGGTTTGGGTCTCTCCTCCCTCCCTCCCACAGTCACGACAGGTCACCAGAAGAGATACTTGCGTAGAAGCGGGCATGGGAGGCGTCTGAAGGCACTGCTACGTTGTAAGGCCCAACTGCTTTGTACAGACATCGGCTGCGTCGCACCAGCACTCCCTGGGGCCAGATGGTGTTTTCTGACCAGCTGTGTGGAAAGAACGTTGCGTAGTTAGCATCGAAGGGAAACCCAGGGAGAGGAGGGTCACAGCCCACCAGAGGGCTCGCACTAACAGACCACATCTTGAAAAATAAAAGGCCTCTGTCGTAAGGAAATATTCCAGGTCTGCTGGAAAACCACACAGTGAGAAGAGGAGATCAGGAACTCATCAGAAGGTCTCCAGTCAGCAGTGTGAGCAAATGGCTGCCAGGACAAGAGCCTTTCACTGCTCTGGAGCAGGCCACCCCTTCCACCTACCCAAGCTGCTGCTCCAGCAGCCAAGAGGAACCTGAGCGTTTATCGCTGTGAGGGAACAAGCTGGACTGGAGGAGTTTAGCAGCTCTAGAGCAAACGCTGGGTTCTAGGCAAGAGAAAGACCGGCAGAGTTGTACCTGTGACCCCAGCACTGTGGGGAATGGAAAAGCTTCCCTGTTAGGTAGCACTGCTGGTCTTTGCCTAACTACTGCATCGTGTTACCAGCCCCGTGGCATCCCCACACTCACATGTGCTGTGGAGCGTTGCTGTAGGAACCATGCTCGAGCTTCTGCCACTTGCCCAGGTGGGCAGCTGATCTGTGGAGCAGGTCACAGTACTTTGGGGGCAGCAGCTGCGTGGTGAGCATGACAAAGGCGTTGATCCACACCATGATGAGGTGCTCACAGGACCAGCGCATGTCGTAGTACTGGGTGCTCTGCAAAGACAGCAGACAAGAACTTAGCACCACTGTCACAGAGCAGAGAAGGGAATGACAAGAGGACATACTGCATGTGCATCCAGCAGACCCACACCACACGTTACAGGCATGCGCTTTTGGGCCGGTGATTTTGCAGGGTTACAGCTTAGGAAACACCGGGGATTCCCTTCTCCTTGACCTGAAGGAGAAAAGGAAGGGGGCTGATGCTGCAGCTGGTGCATCTCCTTCCTGGCAGCAGATAATAGGAGGGTTCACTTGCCACAGAACTGCCCCAGGAGAACCAGTTGCACCAGGATGGCTACAGGGACTGTGGAGCCCTGCCTGTTTCATTACACTGACTGGGTTGGCTGCGTGAGCCCCAAACATCCTTGTTAACGAATGCTGAGCTCATTCAAGTTAGAGAAACATGGACATAAAAAGTGCAACCCCTCACTGACAAGTGGTTCTCAGATTTAGGTTCCCAAACATCCTAGTTGGCTGTTTTCTAACACCAGAGCCTCTGATCCAAGCACTCGAGAACCAGGACATTGGAACCCAGACAGTAACAGGTACCCTTGTTCAAGAACACAGCTCTCCATCTATCTAGGACAGGGGGTGGGAAAAGGGGAGTTAGTAAGTAGGGTGATGGGACTAGAGGTGCATCACATTTATGGCAATACCTATCCGCCAACCAGGAGCAGTACTAGTGCACTCCGGATGCAGCCATGCTCCGCTATCCGGGCTGCCAAAGGGGAGACAGAGAAAAGGGGAATTAACCAGGAATCTGGCCTGGCAGCAATTCACACGACATTCAGAAGGAGACGGCGGGCAGGGGCACAGAGAGCACCAGACAAGAGCTACCTTCACAAAACACAGTGGCAGGAAGGCCACATAGTAGGCACTGAAGAGAGAGTTGAAGAGAACTTCCTTGATCCTGTGGTTGAAGTCTGCTTTTAGGCACTCCACCTCATTACGGATGAGATCTGGGGAGAGGGGACAGCTGTGGGTGGGGATAGATGTGGGATTATTGAACTGTTCTCTCACGGAGTCCCACAGAAGAGACAGGAAATCTTTGGGTTTGACCAGGCTGCTGACACCTGAAGCCCCATCATCCACCATCTGATCTTGTACCAAGTAACCACAGTCTGCAGGTAGGGGCTGTGCTCTGCTGTCCTGGTGGAAGCAGCACAGAGGAACGTACACACCAAACCTAAAGGAAGACAGGAACACGGGCTGAAACGACAGGCATCCCAAAACAAGGAGCGCATCTTCTGGCTCATAACACAGGGGTAACACAGAGAACCCTCATCTGAGAGGTTAGTGGCCATCTCATATTCTCCCTAGAGACTAGGGACTACAACAGCCTTGACAACCATGCAGAAAGGCTTCTTTAACCCCCCTGTTCATGGGAACCAGTGATCTCAATGGCTCAGACTTCACAGCCACAGTCCCCCATGCAACTCGCATACAGCCTGCAATTTGCTTCATAAGCTCAGGGCTCTTAAGATAAAGCCTCCACCCCCTCCCTCTCTCATTCCCAATTCTCCTCAATTAATTAGGTCAGAAAAGGTATTTTGTTTGCATAGCTTCCGGGGGGTGCATTACAGCCAACAGCCCTGCTTCCCCCAGTGTTCCCTGTGCAGCTTATATGCCCCATAGGCTGAAGGTACAAAGTGTCGTTACTCACGGGTAGCCCAGGAAGAGAAGGTTGAGGACAGAATGGCTGCGGAAGAGATTGACCAAAGTCCAGCAGAGCACCCATCCACAGAGGGTGAGCAGCACCAGGCGCACCACGTAGTGAATCACTGATGTTGCGCCCACCTGAGAGGCCTGCAAATCCAGAAGAAACATTCAGTTCCAGCTTCCACAGGGAGCGGAAGGCAAACTGAACTGCAAAAACAATCCTAGGGATTACAGCCCACTGATAGGAAGCTCAAAAATCTGCATGAAAGGTTTCAAAGCAGAAATTTCAGTCTATGGAAGGTTTACTGCAGATGGGAAAGTAATTAATGGCAGGAATGACAGGCGGAAGAGACTTCTAGGATCCTATTTAGTCTATTCAACAGTACATAATGTGTATGTATGTACGCCTGCATTTTAAACCTATTGCTTAGTCCAGAGCCATATTAACTATTTCAGTGGTCAGAACTTTCACGTTACCTAGAATGACCTTTCTCAGATTTTTATTTGGCCTGGTTCTCCTCTCAGATACACAGATGTACATGCTCTCAAAAATCCAGATTCACAATATCAAAGCCTCAGAATAATCTGAGCAAGTTTAGGAAGAAGCACTAGGATAGGAAGAACACTTCTACCAGCTATTCCTGTTTCCCTTTGGTGTACTCAGACATTCTCCTTCTTCTGCCATGTCCTCTGTAATGTCCTGTTTGCTCTTCCAAAATACCAGACTTCCCCGTTTACCCCTCTGCTATATGTTAGTTATCTCTTTTCTGGCAGGAGACAGTGAGCTACAGGTAGGAAGCCTACAGAAGCCAGTGGGGCCGTTCCATCTCCTTCTAGGTGCAAAGACGACAGAGATCCCAAATACTATGGGACATGAGTGAGCTGAGGTAGAAGAGCTCCAAGGCAGAGGGCACTCCCAAGATCTTAGGATCCCAAGATCCCAGATTCTTCCCGGGGGAAGGAACCCTCTAGGTATCCAACCCGAGAACGCTCTCCAGCCACAAATGGTTTCGCTCTCTGACCAGTATTAGATGCAGAAGAGGGAAGGGTGGAGATGTTACCTCGGAGATGAGGGCCCACACGAGTCTCCGTGCCAGCATCACTGTAATGAATGCCGCCAGGTGGTAGTCAATGAGGTGAAAATTCTGGGGGAGGAAAGAGAAAAGGTCTTTACCAAGAGGAGTGGGACTGGAACAGCTCGCTGTTGGAGCGCACTGCAACCTCACATAGAGGTCCCTAAGTGCCCCAAATCTGTCTACTAAGGGAGAAAAAAATCAGTAACACAGGAATATCTACAGAAGAAAGATCTTCCCCCTAAGGAAGAAAATTCTACTGAGGGGCAAAGAAAACTCTAAACCTTCAGACAGATATTTTGGGGGTTATGGGAGCTCTAGGACCAGGATCCTACTGTGGACAACTGCTCACAAGCTCTTTTGGGAAAAGCCATTAACCATCCAGTAGATTTGAGAACTGTCATCTTCATGGGCCATAGCTCTGTACTACAAGTTAATGTTGGCTCTGGCTGCATCAAGTTGGATATAGCTCTTGGGCTCCTTACAATTTGTTAGTGAAGCCATCATATGGGTTCTCTTTATAATGGTTAGCAGACTCTGAATACTGCTCTCTGGGATTTCTAGGACTTTTTTCTGAGTAAATTAGAATGCTTGACTTCTGATGAGAACAAATGCAAGACCATACTGTGTCCAGGATCACGTAGCTGAATTTGAAACATATTATCAGATAGCTGGAATACCAGCAACATCAGAATGGAAACTAAGGAACCACGAGGTGGTTCCCTGCTTCAAAGCAAGAAGGCAACCATCTAAGCTGGGGGCCACCTCAGAGGCTAGCTCCATCCCGATGAAGTCTAATGGCATTAGAAGACTCAGACACAGGTCACTGCCAGGAAGCCCAGATTTTTGGCTCAAGAAAGATTAAGACTGAACTTGAGGAGATTGCATGGTTTCCATGAGCTGAGGATCGGACCTCCTCCCCAGCTCCTCTGCTACTGACCTGAGATGCTACTGAAAACTTCTGTCATCTCCATTCTCTCAGTGCCTAGTGTTTCCACTGGGAAGAGGCATTAACACCAGGAAACAAGAGGCTTCTAGAGTCTCACCTCTATTACAAAATCTTGGAGCTAACTAGGCCTTACAAGACCATGAAAGAGATTTGCACTGGACTAAGCCTGATAACATCTCTGTTTCATTTTCCATGAATTTTCTTCCCTTTAAAATAAGGGTGACATGGCCCTGGTGATGGGGGAGGGTATGTGAAGCCCCCTTTCCTGTGCAATGTTGTGAAATGCTTGACAAGTCCTGGATGGAGGCAGAATGAACAGAAGCTAGAAGCTGTGTAATCTCAAACCACAGGCGACTGCATAAGCTGGGAAACTCACCAGTGAGGTGCAGGAAGCAGGATGATTGTATGGGTACCACCAGACGGTTTTGTAGATGTTGATGTACTGAATGAAGAGGGCTACCAGCAGGTATATGAAAAACAGGAATTCAAAGAGCAGGCTCCCGTCCAGTGGCAGTTCAGGGATCTGGCAGTGACGCACAGGCTCTGGAGTAATCAGGGCTGTGATGGGCGGCGCAGAGAGGCTGATGGCACTACCATTCCTGAAACAGACACATGCCACTCACTTCGAGGAACATCCTACATTGACTGCACCACTTTCCTGGAAAGGCAGTACTCGTAAGTACCATCAGTTTGGGGCTATGCATTGCTGGAGTAGGGATGGCACCACTTCTTTCTTAAGTAAGGAGGTACCTAGAGGAGTTCAGCTACTTCCCAGAAGCTGCCCTCTCATTGTCCTCGCATTTCCTTCTTCCCCACCCTTCACAGGAGCCCGTGACAACCAAAACCCTAGCGGACTATACTGATGGAGAAAATTGAACAGGTGTAAACCCTTCTGTGTTTGACTTAAAGCAGGATAAACAACATTCCTCCAGGAATTTGTAGTGTTATTGCCATGTTTCCAGAACACTCACTTTTTCCTCAAGAATCTAAGACTGGGCCATCAATCCAGCTATCCCAGCCTGAAAAGGCTTTAAAGGCCAGAACTAAATGCCTTGGCCCTCTCTACTCTGTAAGAATTAACCTTTATCAACTAAGTCAAGACCTCAACATGCAGCAAATAAGTTTCCCCAGTTTTCTGGGGAAGTTTCACTCACTTCTGCATAGAAGGAAACAACACTGGGCTCTCCCTTAATCTTTATGAAAATGAGGAGATTAAATGCCACAGTGTGTTCCTTTTTTTGACTCCCAACTTCCCCAGAAAATGGAGATGAGCTTTACCAGTTGTGAGAATTTATTTCATGTGGAGCTGGCAGGGCCAAAACAAAATCTAGACATCCTCCTGCCTTTCTACCATGTAGGAGGGGAACTCACAACTGGGTTCTGATGCATCACAGTAATTTCCCAGGGCATTGCAGGCAACCGAGTAAGAGAGACAGGGACTCATAATCGGCTGGAATTCACTAGCCTGGGAATTTCTGTGGGGAAAAACAAAATGAGCACTGTGCAATTTCCACCCCCAGCCACCACGGCCAGAACGAGCAGTGAAGGGTGGCTGAGACCTTCCACACTTCCATAAGCTTCCCCTTGAGGAAGATTTCACCATGAGTCGGGAAAGGGGCTGCAGAGGGAAGCACACATCACCAGCGGAGCTGGGAAGAGAGGCCGGGAAAGAGCTGGGTTATAAAGAGCCCATCAGGGTCAGCTCTGTGTGACCGCCACAGCAGTGGACTCGAGGTTCCCATCTCCTAGGTCTCCAACTATCAAGCCCCACTTCACCAGTTCAGAGCAGACCAAGATGCTTAAGCTGTTAGTGTCATCCTAGCCCATTTCCCAGGGCACCTTAGCAATACTCAGGCATCTCAGCAATACTTCTGCCCTCACCTGTTTCTCAAACCAGCACCGTTGCCACAGCTCCCACCAACCAGGGTCTGGATAGAAGGCAAAGCTGAACGGCTTAGCTGCTGCCGACTGGGTCCCCTCCTTCCACCGGGCATGACCAGGGACCGATCCACCTCCGGTGCCTCCAGCAGGCGGTGCCCCGAGAGCCACACGACAATCCTGAGGCCTTCCCAGGTCTGCAGAGAGACAGAAGCATCTGTTAAGCTGCAAACTTATGGTGAGCCCCTCCACGCCCAAGGCAAAGGGATTCTGCAACAAGAAGCCATTCTCATGTGCGCAGACACCCATGAGCACCTCAACCACCGTCCCAGTACGATGGCAAGAGCTACACTGGGTCTTTTCAGCCATCCAACACACCACAGCATCTGATGCTGACAGGTAATGTGGACCATCTCTGCTGGAGCTCAAAGTGGAAGGCCCTAACTGGGCTACATGAAGGTCTGGCAAAGCGCTTAATTGCACAGCTCAGCTCCCTTAGTGCTGAGAGGGAGCTTGGGCAGCTCAGAAGGTCACTACCAAAGCTGGATCCCCTGACACACACCTCACCACTTCCCATCCAGTTCTCCTTTTACTTCACGAATCTCGCTCGTGGCACCGCCAGGATGGTGGTAGTCAAGCTCAGGCTTTGACTGCTAATAGCCACAGGAGAAGGACAACGGAAACCAGTGCGAATCTGGAATTCATTCCAAGCCATCGTGCCAGACCGGAATGAGACGCTGCAGGTGAACGTGTCACTACGAGGACATCTGCGTGTGCGTCTCCAGGGAGCCCTCTTGGCAAAATACCTCAGCCAGAACCACCCCAGGGCCCCAGGAGATAGGAGTGCTTTTTTGGGAAGCTCTGAATCCAGCTTCAAAATTTACAGATAAAGCCTCTCTTCTATTTATAACTCAGTTATCACCTCCTTTAAAAATCATGAGAAATCACAACTGGCAGAAGCGCCACGAAGTTTGCTGAATGAGTCACATCTCTGCCACCACAAACATGGCTTGCAAGAGGACTATTCTAAAACACGCTGCCTATTCTAAAACACGGTGCCTATTAACATTTCTCGTGCTGCATCTCTTCTCCATAAACCGTTTCTCAAAGTTTCAGCAAAAAAACAAACCAGTATTTCTAAAGAGGAATGCTGTATACGTGCCCATATGAAGGTCATTTACAAAAAAAGAAAGAAAGAAAAAAAAAGTATAAAAGAGACCCTGAAGAACAAGTGGAATTGTGAAATTGCATGAAATTGGATAGT
>VZSV01000128.1:2477024-2520714 GCA_013398735.1 Nothocercus julius | reverse complement strand
TTCCACAGGAACTCAAGGAAAAATTCCTTAACAGTGAGGGTGACAGAGCACTGGAACAGGCTGCCCAGAGAGGTTGTGGAGTCTCCTTTCTCTGGAGATCTTCAAAACCTGCTTGGCCGCAGTCCTGAGCCACATGCTGTAGGTGACCCTGCGTGTGCAGGGGGGTTGGACTAGATGATCTCTAGAGGTCCCTTCCAACCTTAAGCATTCTATGATTCTATGAAACATGGAGCCCTTACTGCTGTCAAGAGCGGCTGCACTCATCACTCAGGGAACAGGATGGGGGGATGTCCCTCCAGCATGCTGGAGTCTGTTTGACTGCAGCAAATGCACTACCTTTAGCAGCAGTGTCTAGGGCATTCTTTACACTTCATGCATGCAAAAAGCATTTGAGAATGATCTGCAGCACTAAGCCTATATTCATCTCCAGGTTCCTTCAAAGATCTCCTGTGAGATCATGGGTAGGCCATATAATTCTTCTTTTTCTAAGTTTAACATGCAGCTAAAATATTTCTTCTGCTTCATAGAAATATTTTGAAGATAAACACATCGAGGTCTATGAGAGTGCAAATACGCTGTTAAGTACTATCAGTAACGACATATGAAAAAACGTATTTTTGTTAATGTCTTACCAAATCACTTGCAACCACCTGTCGTCTATTGTTTCCATTGTAATCACAAAAATCGATATAATCAAGGTAGGCATCAGCAAAATACAGCAGCTTATTTGGGTAATCGATGGAGAGTCCATTAGGCCAGTAGATTTTATCACTAACAATAACTGTTCGCATTTTGCCATCCATGCTGGCTTTTTCAATTCGAGGCTTTTGGCCCCAATCGCTCCAGAACATCACATGAGCACTGCAAAAAGTAGCTTGTGGTTACCAGTCAGAAAAAAAAAAAAAAGTTAACTCCTTATTAAAAAATGTCAGACAAGGCCTTGTTACCCAAACAGTAAAACAACACTTCCAACAAATGCAGTGACACTGAAATCACTGGGTTCAGCAATATGCCTCTTCAAGATATTTCAACTTCTGTTATAACTTTTTGAAAATACTTCTACTGCTGTTTTCATTTGTTACTGGTAACAGCAAACAGAATCTACTTTGTTTTCACTCTTTCCCAAAGCTGATTAGAATCTCATTCTCCAAGTGCTGAACACTAACTCGATACAGGTTTGTGCCTTTACTGGCTCGCCCTCCTAGCGCTATCAGTGCTGGGCCCGAGAGCTCAGGCAGTTGGCGCTACAGATCAACCTTGTTGATGCTGGAGGGCACAGAAAAGTAAAGGCTTGTACGTGAACAGTTCCAACCGTAACATCCCATTTACTTAATGCCTCCTGTGGTCCAGGACGGAAAGGTGCTGTTGTAATGATCTTATTATGATATAAATGATTATTTTAGATTTGTGGCTACAAAATAACCTGTATAAAATATGCATATTTTATCATGATAACAATTGGATAAATTAATTTATCCAATGTTTTGACAGCTGGGAGAGCAAATATTTTTTAAGATATAAGATATCTTTAAGATATAAGATGTCTTATATCTTAAAAAATACATATCTGTAAAATATTTTTTAAGATAATATATTTACAAACTTATTTTATTTAACATCATAATCATTATTTGTAATATGTTACTTTGATTGTAATATTTGTCTTATTCTAAGATAGATCGTCCCGCGTTTAAAATTATTATGTATTACGATCACTCAATGTTATACCACAGACCTATCTGCAACATAATATACATACAATATAATGTGTTATATTTTCAAAACAAAACAAAAAAAAAATCTTACTCAATTCTGGGATCTAACACTAGTCCCCTTGGGTTTGTTACATTTTCGCTAATCAGCACAGTCCTGTGGCTCCCATCCATTTTAGAGACTTCAATTGTTTCCAGAACGAAGTCTGTCCAGTAAAGATTGCGACCTACCCAGTCTACCGCTATACTTTCAGTCACGGTGACGCCACTGTCAAACACCTGTTTAATACAGAAAAAAAAAAAGAAAAAAAAAATAAAAAGAAGGCATAGAGAAAGACAGAAGCTAGTTGATACTAAATTTTTAACCTGTCCCCTCTAATTATAGAAAACAGGGAACCATATCATTTCCAGAGTTGTTATACAGAATGCAGGACAACACACACAAACTGCCAAGAAAAGATGTACCCAACATTCCTACCAACTTCTGCAATCTGACAAGTAAATAAGCATCTACTATAGGAAAAATCCATTTACAGTCTGGTGTTAAAGCAGGGTTTTCCTGATGGATTTTCTTTTTCAGAAAGCTATACGAAGTGTTGGTTTAATATCTACAGAGTTGCTTCCCTTTCTGTTACCTCCCTTCTCACTACATTGGGATTTGCCTATTCCCCTTTGTTACCTGCAGATATTGGATTTTCCCTTTCTCTCCGCAATGAAAAGACAAGAGTAACTCTGTGAAAACTTACTATTTTTCGGTCTGTTGCATTTTGATAAGCGCTCCAAATTTTATCTTGTGTTGTATCAGACCAAAAGATACGATCTGTGACTGAATCAAAATCAATAGCCACAATATTCCTCCCATCTCGAATCAGAGAATAAATACTGTGCGACTGAGAAGTGATGTTGTCTACAACGATTTGGTTACGGCTTGCCACTAGCAAAAGAAGATTTCCAGGTTCTATCAAAGGAGAAGAAACAAAAATAAACCAGCAATTCACCAGCAGTTCTGTAAGAAAAGTAACACTAAGGAATTTAACATGGCTTTATAGTGTCAAAGCTATTGTCTATAAACACTGAAAACAGAAATTTAAATCAATTATAGACCAAATTATTCTGTTCATATTCATTCTCTCTATCCTGACCTTGGGATCTACGGATCTATCCTGAGTTTTCCCCACTCTTCCTCCATCACATACTCTTGCTACCAGACTCTCCTTCTGGCCTCATATCTGTGCACCAGGGCCTTTCCCTACCACTTTGTCCATTTTGCCTCCGACATCCAGAGAAGACACTATGGACGGCTGACTCCAAAAGTTCCTTGTCTCACCAGTCAGCCTACCCAAACCAGCTCTTCCTCCTTTCCAAATAAGCCCCTCTCCTTTTTTTGCCCCTTCAGACTGTCTGGGGGCCAAGGAGAAAAATTAAAGCCTTATAGGATAGACATAGGCTGCTGAGGTTTTACTTCTCTGCAAAGGTTTATACTGTAAACCATCTGTAAAGCAGCAACTGTAAAGACAGTAGGCTCTTAGAAACTTCAAATTAGCAGGAGGGTGACCTATTTGGAATAAAATACAGAAGTCTTCCACAGCCAGAAGATATTCCTAAGAGAGGAAATCCGTGGAAACCAACTCTGCTATGGCTTCTATGTATTACCAGCATGCTATAGAAAGATACAGAGCAATGTTGGCGGTGTTTGCTTTTGAGGGATGTAAGGGTATAAGGTTATGTATGAGGGTATAAGGCACTGTTAGGCTGGGATTTATATATTTTGTGGGCACTGAACTCTAAAACAAAGAGCAGATTTGCTTTTCTCTAGAATGCTATTTTTTTTTATCATTCCAATATTAAAAACATGGTGCGTTAACTTAAAGGTTTTGTTTCAAGAAAGTAACAGTAACTAATTAACCCTTCAGTTGTCACTTGTAATACTCAGATCATCTGCCATGAATTGTAAATGGCTGTTTGCACCAGCTCTTTCAAAAGACCACAATATGAAAATGGCAATGCTGGACATTTTGCAGACAGTGTTGCCATTCTTCAGATTTTGGTATCTATGTTCCTTACCTGCAGCTTTACAAGTCCTCCCATTGGTTTCTAGAATATATCCATCATCACAATAGCACCGAAAAGACCCTCTTTCATTGTAACAATGTTGACTACAAAAGCCAGGAGGGTCACATTCATTAATATCTTCACAGGTCTTGGAGTCATTTGCAAGCTGATATCCAACAGGACAAGAACATTGAGCTCCAAATGGCCCTTGAATACATTCATGAGTGCAGCCAGCATTATTGTCAGAGCAGCTCTCCTGGTCTGAATTGGGAAGGGGAAAGAAACAAGCATATATTTAACAAAAATTTCCCAATTTCCCATGCTAAATTTAATACTTGGCAACTACAAGCCTAAAATTGGTGCTAGATTGTGACTGCACAAGCACCAATTATGCAATACGAGATTCTACTGGGGATGATTTTATGCAAAAAACATGCATACATACACAAAGGTATATAATATCAGAGTATTCACTGCTGAAACCCAGAAGGGTAGGAATCTCAGAAAGCTGTCTGCTAAGTATGTATAACAACATTTTCAAAACTATCTATAAGTATACAAGTCATTTACTGTACAGTTAATCTAAAATAATATTAATAGACAATAATTTAATATTGCTTATAATCATACCTGGCTGGGGTTCATCTGAGAACGTGCATTGATTAAGGAAAAGGAAGGAAGGAAAGAGAGAAAAGAATTACACTTAATTCATAATCAACATAAGTACAAATTTTAGCTACACATGAGCTTTTAGGATTTTTTTTTTCCCCATGATTCTTGAAGTTAGAAATTTAAAAGAAAATATTAAAAACTGAATCACATTTAATTTGAATTTAAAGCATACTACATTTAAGTGACTTTGTGAATTACTACATTTAAGTGAACACAAAGCTGCTTCCTGCATTGCTATATAAAACCCTCTATATCAAAGTCAGTGAAAGCTGTTATAGGTGCTTAAACAGTAACTTACTGCACAGAGGAGATTCATCTGCTCCATTAGGACAATCGGCAGAATTGTCACATACTTTGCTCAGATTCACACAGATGCTGTGACCAGGACATTGCCACTGCCAGCTGGGGCACCGGAAGGGCTGGGTCGGACAATCTCTCTCATCACTCATATCTCTGCAGTCATTATCACCATCGCAGACCCATGCTCGATAGACACAGTTGCCATTGTCGCAGCGGAAAAGGGATGGAGGACAGGTCCTGGAAGGACACCTATGATGTTCATCCGATCCATCTGCACAGTCGAGATGGCCATCACATGCCCACGTCGCAGGAACACAATTGCCATCTGACTGACACTGGAATTCATTCTGGTGGCACATCCCTGGTGGTCTTGTAGCTGAAAGAATGACATTAAATGTTTTCCAGGGAGATGCAAAAATATAAAGGTCAGTTCAGTTCTTGCTTAAGTATTTTCAGTACTATGAAGAACTGTGCCACTTGTAAACCTGGCCAATCAGTTCATCTATATGATATTTCAGAATCAGAAGTAACTCCTACTTTATATTTTGAGTAAGCTCACATTATGTTTACACCTGGTACACATCCAAAACAACATGCAGGAATTTACTGAAATAACATTTCCCACCTGCCAGTGTGGCCGAAGAAATGCTTCAAAGGAAAAAGCTCCAACTTTACACTCATGAATATAAGGTTTTCATTTTTCTAACTATATATACTTCTTAATTTTACTCTTAAACCTTGAGAATCAGGTGTCAAATAACAGAAAACTTTAGCTCCAAACAGAAAAAAAGTCTACCTTTTGCTGGAAAAATCTACTCTTCAGCTGGACGTGACTATATTTGAAATTTCTGCAGAACTCTCTATAAGACCAGTTATAGATAAAAAAGAACTACCTAAAAAGAACTACCTAACTTTGAGGTTACAATCACTACAGTAACAGATAAAGGACATTTTTAGAAGCTTCATCTAATACCTAAATCTTTTATTTCAGTATTAATTATACTTACGACAGTTGGTCTCATCTGAGTGATCATTACAGTCAAAAACACCATCACACTGATAGTAAGTACTGATACACTGGTCTCCACTCGCACACTTAAACTGTGTGGCACTGCAGTTGTATACTACAAAATAAAAGGCATTATGTTAGCTGTTTGCTTTAGTTTACAGGACTAGACTGCAACTAATTTTTCTACAAGTACTCAAGCCAGATACAGGGAATCCAAGTTCCACTCAAGACTGTGATTTCCCTAGGACACATAAAATGCAACAATCCTTAAATCCACCGAAGACTTAGAAGAAGCAGGTCTAGTTCTCTATAACCAGCCTAGAGACCAAAGGTTATGCTGCAAAAGTGTAAATAAGCATCACAAACACAGGGTTCTTCTTACAGATTTATTATGTATTTTGCCATATTGCAACTGTCTCTTACAAGATCAAAGACACTTCAGTGGGTGAATCTAAGGAAACAACTACAGAAATATTCAACAAATGAAGTTATACTTACTGCAGTCATGTTCATCAGCACCATCTACACAGTCTTTGTCTCCATCACAAACATAGAACGGGTCAATACAGCGATGGTCAGGACACTGAAACTGCCCGGGTTCACAGGTACCTGCAAAAGCTGTTAGGAATGATAATAAACTCCTCCGGTTTTCTTTTCGGTCACTAACTTGCAGTATGCAATGCAGCAGTTGGCCATCACATAAATTACAAGCACAAATTTTAGTAAAAGGTAATTATTCATTCATATGCAGGCAAGAAGCTATGCAAAGTAACTAAACTATTCCATCCAGTGAGGAAAAATCACAAATAAAATAAACAGAGAAACTACTGTCTTATTTCACTGCAAAGTAATTACAGATACTTCTGTGTAAAAGCTTCCAGATTAGATAAGCTAACTATACCATTAATCATTACAGAGATCACTCACCAAGCACATGTTTAGAATATCTGGACTTTATTTACTTGCAACATGTGAGATTTTGCAGCACTGTCGTTACAACCGTCACAGTTACACTTGAATTTTTTTAAATGACTCTTCTGCATTGTTTGGCTCTGACTGTTCAAAACAGGTGAGTTTTCTGCATCTTACAGACCACAAATATTATTCTAAATTAAGTATAGTTCTTTCTTCCTAGCTTCATTTATCGTTCTTATGCCCATAGAGATATACATACATGTTTAAAAAGACAGTTCTGATACTCACTGCAGTTTTTTTCATCTGACCCATCACCACAGTCATTATCAGTATCGCACAGCCAGATCCTAGGAATACACCGGTTATTGTCACAGGTGAAGAGGTTTACAGGGCATGAAGTGGGTCCTTGTGTAGGACAGTGCAACTCATCACTGCCATCAAAACAGTCATTGTGTTTATCACAGTGCCAGCGGCCTGGAATACACTGTCCATTGGCACAGGTAAAAGCTGATGAGGCACAAGAATTGTCTAAACAAAAAAACAAACAAACAAAAAAACACAGGAAGACACTTTACTATAAAGACCTTCCAAAATTGCCTTCCCTGACAGTCTATTCAGAACACTTACGCAATGTCTAGAACATTAGAGTAAAAAAATGTCAGTTACACCAGGATGTGACAGAACTGCATTGTAACATTTTTTAAATTGCAATCAACAATAAGAAATATATATTAAACATTTCAAATTATGTGAAGAACATGAAAAGAAGAACATGAAAAAATCATTTCTTCAAATAGTCATTTGTTCTATACATCCATTTTCCAAAAAAAATTCTACTTGTTCTAAAACTACCGACTAACACAAGATAGATTTTATACTTTATTTCTATTAGGCTTATGCATTAAGTGGCAGTATTATTATGAACATGGCCTATTTTCCTGTGCATATCATAAAACGAGAATTAACTGAAGAAACATGCACCTATTATGTCATAAAAGCCATTTTACGATTAAGCCTGGAAATGAAACAATGTGCTTTTCACTTACTTNTTCAGCAGCATGCAAAAATAATAACTAGAGAATTTCTATTCCGATGTTAGACGAAATAAAAGATGCAGCTCTAATCTTAGAAGACAGTCAGATAATAAATACGGTATTTTTTTTTTAAATGTCCTAATTTTTATTCATTTTATTTATTTTATTTATTTTCCCCCCCCCCTTTATTTCATATTTTATTTATTTCCCCCCCTGAGAAGAGTCATTTCTGTGACTCAGACAATTCAATTTTGGGAACTAGTTAGATATGGGCATTTTTGTGCATTCCTTATGACTCTAGTTTCAAATCTCATTTTCCTATGTGCTGTCCAATTAATTTCAGAGTAATTATTTTCTGAGATAAAAACTTTACAATTTATTCACAAATGCAAAGCTAAAAATTTGGATGGTTATTCCACGGAAATCAGGCTGGCCCAAGCTTTCTGAACTTAAAGCAGTATGTGTTAACTGTAAGTTGCAGGGACTACTTACTTGAAGAACCACAGTTTTGTTCATCACTGTTATCATGACAATCATCAACACCATCGCACTGATAGTATCGAGGCACACATCTTCCATTGCCACAGGAAAACGAGTACGAGCCACACTGCAAAGTTGGTGGCTCATTGGATGGATCTTCAACGCATGTCAAGTGATTTGAAGCCAGCTTCATGCCATATGGACAACCACAAACCCTTTGAAAATTAGGTACGGGAAAGCAGAAATGGCTGCAGTCTCCATTGGGGTTTGTTCCTCTGTTACAATAGTTAGACCCTTAAAAAGTGATAGAGCAGATCAACATATGCATTACTGGTAAGACCTTGAAAACTACTAAAAATGCACAGTGAATGTTTATTGTCTTAGGACATTTTGCAAAAAAATACTGTAATAAATTCTCGTTTTGCTCACACT
Organism: Nothocercus julius; assembly: GCA_013398735.1. Classification (NCBI taxonomy): domain Eukaryota; kingdom Metazoa; phylum Chordata; class Aves; order Tinamiformes; family Tinamidae; genus Nothocercus; species Nothocercus julius. The sequence goes on along the minus strand of VZSV01000128.1, from coordinate 2,512,108 downwards.
GTAAAATAAGATCAAATCCCCTGATATTAAGAAAGTCACTGCAGTAGTACTAAGTCATAATCATATCCTCCACTCTATATAATCTTCAACACAAATGTTTAAAGAAGTCAACAACATATTAATAAATTTGGTCCAACTCTGACACGTGGCTAGAAAAGAGGAGACTACAGCAAACGTCTTTTTTGTCAGATGGGCTTGGGAATTTGACCAACATTTGGGCACCAGAAAAGTAGAGTCTTAGCAGATGGGTTGGTCACTTGTCTGACAAGTGTATTACGTGTTTTACTTGATTAAGTACAACAGCAAATCCTTATTTCAGATGATTACACATAGAGTTCAGCTGAGTAAAAAGAATAAAAAAACAGAGCTTTATGTGTGATGTCTACTTCAAGATTAGTGTTTTTATTAATACTAATATTATTTTATTAATATTATATTATTATATATTTTAATATTAATTCTTCAAAATAAGCAGTTCAGTTTAACTAGAACTTCTACCAGAAATTAAGAAATATAAGGTTGTAATTAGTGATAAAATTACACAGAATACAATGGAATGATAATTGCAATTTACAAAGTTATTAAGTAAAGCAACACAATGGCAGAAAATGGCACGCGGTCACGGAATCCTGAAATACATCACCAGTGATTTCAAGGGCCTGTGATGCCTCCCCAGCATGTCACAGTTATGGTTCAGTAAAGCTATCTTTAGAATTGAGAGGGGAAACCTACTCATGTCATTTTACATCTTTCTCCCCATCTTACATTTTCATGAGTGCAACAAATGAGCTTACCTATTTGGGAATGAGCATCATAGGCTTTAACATGCATAATGTTACTAATACCTCTCCTAATAATAATCATTTCTCCTCCATCAGACTTCCTCACTCGAACTATTCCACCAAGTCTCCAGTCAGTGAAATAGACATAACCTGTTTCGAAAGACATTTAACACATAATAGTTACAGTGCAATATGATATAAAAGCTCCAACATGATGAGATAAAGGCTTTTCATGTGAATTTAGTAATATTTCATAAAGGTTTTCTAAAAAATAAGAATGGACAACATAAATTGGCTTTTACCACTGACAGAGCAGAACTGAGTCTTTCAGTCAGAGGCAAATCTGACTCAGAAAAAACATTTCATCTCAGATTTCATTTATAGTGAGATTTAACAGACCCAAGTTCTGAGAGAATACTAAAAATCATTCCTCAAGACAACTTTCCAGAAAATGTTTGAATATTTTGAAGAGATTTTCGCATATCAAAAGGGGTTAGATACCAATACCCTTCTTTATATGCAACATAAATCTAACTATAAACATCACATGCATTTAATAAAATTCTCAAATGCTGATCCATCTTTAGAAAGGTGATGTATCTTGCTGGTGTATTTGTGCAACCAGCCCAACCTGGAAAGTGTGATTCTTAGTGCAGTCTGTTTGCAGTGTTCACTAAAAGAGTTAATTGATCTGCCTCAAATGATTTAAAATCAAATACATATAAAAGCAAGCAGCACTAAATATACCTGATTACAAAAGCTTTCAATAGTGATTACTTTTAATGAGAAAAGCTGTATTAGAGAAACCATGCTATTTTGTCTCATGTACTCAGACATCTTGACATGAAAAAAATCTGGGACTGTAATAGATCCTATTTTTCAATGCCAGACTTACCTCCAAAAATAGTAAGGCCAAATGGATGAGTCATCTGAGTGACACGATCAAGTGTTCGTCTGTCCAGCCCATCAAAGGTGCTGTGCTCAATTTTATCAAAAAAGGCATCCACCCAGTACAGCCTTAGAGTACTAAAAATAATAAAGATGACAAATCTCTTCAAATGATATATTACGACCATTCAGTAAGACTAATATTTTCTAAAATAATAATCTTAAACCTGTTAGTTGGCCAGGGGTGAGGAGAGACGATGCAGAAGATTTCTGAGAACGGAATTTTACAGGCTTATCAACAAACCGAAAAAAAAAAAAAAGGTCTTCAACAAGAAAGCACTGCAGTGCCAGTGTATATAATTTGACACAATTGCTTCATTTTTTAATCCCTAAGTGTTTAAAGCAAGAAATGCATTTGGTCAAGAAGTTTCTCTGCCTTCCCCTCACATCATTCTTACCCCCAGTCAATGGCTAGGCCATTAGGCCAGCCCAGGGTTGTATTCACAACTGGCAAGGCATGGGAACCATCACTCCAGGCTCTCATGATTTTAGCAGGGCGGAACCAATCTGTCCAGAATATATACCTGCAAAGACACAAGGCAAAAGACCCATTAACCCAATAATAAGATATATTTAACTGACCAAATGCATGAGCAACATCAACACTCTTATTTGTACAACATTTTTGCAGACCTTAAAAAAAATACAATTTTGTGTTGGTTCCCTTCTGAACCAGTAGTGGTACCAACAGACAGCATTTGTCCTGGTCCTTGGAAGGACTTTGTTCCTTTAGACTAGATATGTCCATATCTGTGCTAAAACTGTTACGGATTTAATGTAATTACTGACAGGGAAGAATCACCAAGCAAAAAGATGATGCATCCTCCAGGTAATACTTGCAAAAAAGCATGAATTTTATACAGAATTTTCTCTTGATCCTTTTGACTTCCACCTACAGGAAGCTACAGCAGGCTGGAAAAGAAACTTTTGGTATGGGTAAATGTTGGCTATGCTAAAGTAAAACATCATTGAAGTTAAATATTCCCATCAAAGTAATTCTGAGCTTCCTATATATTTTAAGGTCTGTGTCAAAAAAAAAAAAGTAATTCAGGTAAAAAAAATAAAGGAAACAAAGTTACCATTCTGGGAACTGAAATTGCATTAATAGAAAGTTATGGTACTTTATCTTTTAACTATAAGGAACAGTTTTCTAATCCACACGATACAAACACAATTCTTCGGGCCATTTATCTACAGACTACAGTGGTTTTAAAGATAAATTCTCTGGGTACTTCTTTCTCATGGAATCTGTATTGTTTTGCCCTTTCCTCTGGGTGTTAAATTCTGAGATAGAAAAAAAAAAAAAAAAAAATACAAAAGGGAAATGAAAAAGAGACGGCATTTTGGCATTTTGAAAAGGAACACAAATCCTATCATAAATCCAGAGAGGGATATAAATATAACCTCATTATTTTACTTAAACCATAGAATTGTTCAAAGCATTTCAAGTAAGAAGCAAAGTTAAACTTACCCAATAACAGGATGAACCACTATTGATCGAGGGTTATTTAAATTCTGAACAATAGCTCGTCTAGATCTATCTGCCAGCCTCATCACGCTAATGCTTCTGTATCGAGGGTCTGTCCAGTATAGATTCTTTGAGATCCAGTCAAAAGCCAAATCCTCAACACTTTCCACTCTATTAGCTGTCAGGATTTCTCTTCCTAGAATTCACAACACACATGTAATAACTGTAAATATTTAAGAAGAGAGGAAATAATATGAACACATTATTCTGATCAAAAAACTAGTGGTAAGAATGCTGCCTCCATGCTACCTTAACATAAAGCCCAAGGCCAAAGCATTCCTGATGAAGAAGACATATGATTCAGGAGCACAAACTCCACAGAAGAAAAATAAAAACAAGTCAGAGAAGACCAGACACACATCTGTTACTCAGTTTTCATTTATGAACAAAGGTCAGTAAGGAGAGCACATCTTTTGGTCCCTTAGTTACATCTTTCTCAGGAACCAGATCTACCTATTCTTTACACTATGAAGGCTAGCTGCCGTCTACCATGACTCTAACCCATGGCAACAAACCAGCTGAGGAAGGCTATACACTGACACAATATAAAGCTGATCATCATTACAAATTAGATAGCAATATTTCCACTGCCACGAACGGGACTCAAAAATTTCACAGTTGTAACATTCTTTTTCTATACCATAGCACAGGGACAAACATTGTGTTCTTCAGACAGAGATGTCAAAAAGAGAAACTGAGTTTCATATTACTGAAAGGCATAATAGTCTGGATGAACTGACTGTTTCTGGCAAACACTTGTGGGGAGAAGTGCGACAAATAGTTAATTCCCAATCACATTCAAGCAAGTTTGCCAAAGAGCAGAAGAAACAGCCTGTGGACAGCAGAATCACAGCAAGATTTATTATTATGCAAGATCTGCATCTAAGAAATCTTCAGGAGTTTCATTAAGTGTACATAGTACTCATCACTGGGCACCTCTATAAAGGAAAGATAAAACAGAAACAAAGTGATCAGAGCACCAGCCTTGCCTAAGGGTGCGAGCAAGTACTGCTATGCAGGAGAAACCTCGGCATTAAGTCAGCCGCTGCAGATGTTTTCAGGAAGAAAGGAAGGTGGCAACTATAAAGCTTTTGTAAGAGACATGTTTCCTAGTATCCTTAATACAAGCAGAAGGAACATATTTGTCACATACCTCCTACATTACTGATTTTTTTATGTGTTATCTTGGGGTGTCAAGTTTTCTATTGCTTTTTAGAAAAACGTATTCTACTCTCCTTACCACAGTTATTCCACATTTTCTAACAATGTTTCTCACCTGAACCATCTGTTTTCTGTTTGTAAATTATATCTCTACTTGTGTCTGAAAAGAATATGGTGTCATCCTGAGCACAGAAGTCAATTCCAACAAAGTATGAAGGGCTCCCTGTTATGGGGATGATCACATCTTCCTGAGTGGAGAGATTGAATGGGATTCCCCGCACCGCAAGCTGGGAGGAAAAGAGCAGGAACTGCTGCACAGCTGTAAAAGAAAAGTGCAGACATTCTTTGTATATTTAGAGAATCTGACAGGTGAGCATTAGCCATAAAGCTTTAATTTCCTTTGGCAACATTAATATCCTGGAAGCAGAAAGAATCGGAAACAATGAAAAAAATATATATATATGAATATATGAGGACCTAAAAAACAAATCAGAAGATAAAGAAAGTCTAACTCAGAATATTAGGTGATATGGCTATGTCTTCCTCTTGCACTATTATTGTGATCCTAATGCCCCTTACAGAAAACATTATCCCTGTGGAAGCAGCAATCTTGTTCTGTGTTAACTGCTTTACAAATTACCTATACAAAAATAACTTATGGGCTTTATGGAGCCACTATATAACCAGATCATACTCGAGCTGACAATAAGTATAGCTGCATGGCCCAATTTTGAAGTGCTGAGACAGCATATTCAGCCTAATTTGTCAGTAGATACACACAGTAAATCCTCAATCAGTGACAATTCTGCACACCAACAGGGAGCAGCAGATTGCCAATGGAAGCACTTAACTCCAAGACTCAACTTGGCATTTTGGCCAAAGGTATTCAACAGAAGAAAGACCTAATTATTCTGAATATTATTCTTACAGGGGACCAGGTGTTCAAAATGTTGCAAAACCTGCACACTGGCAAGCATTCATGGAATCATACAATTGTCTAGACATATTCCATGTTTAATTTTTTTAAATGCTCATAGTAGGTGGTGAGTTTAAGATACTGAAGCTTGAAATGAACAACAGCTGAAATGACTACATCCAAATCTGTCAACAGAATCTGTGAAGAAAACCGTGAACTTCTTGGCACATTGAACCCGCAGTGCTATTGAAGAGAGGAAAGATGTTCTAGAAATAGCACTTTTCTAAAGCTAATGGAACAGTGCTACTTTCAACAAGAAGAAGGCATCTTCTTACCAACACAGTGTCGTCCATCCATGTGCAGGTCAAAGCCCAGTACACATCTACAGCGATAACCTAGTCCCTCATTATCTGTTTTGTGGCTGAGAACACAGATCTGCTCACATCCCCCATTATTACTTCCACAAGGATTTCTTACTGGAAAAGAGTATGGATAGGAGAGTATGGCATCACTTTATTGATTCTTGAGTATTTTTTTCAGCGTCTAAAATAAATTATACAGATCCCTGTGGGAAGCGCATCCCATAGAAATTATAGAGAACTTGTTCAATCCTGGAAAGCACTGAAGTTCCAACAGAGATAAGCAGCATTCTAAGAGCTCAGCACAGTCCAGGGATACTCAGCACATAGACTTGAGCTCATAGTTGGGCTACATTGCTTGCATACATATGTACCTCATAAATATATCTCACAAACAAGACATTCAACTGTTAACCTTTTCCAGCTACTCCCTCATTGTAGCAGGGAAAAGTCTGAAACTGCTTATTAGCACAGGTCTGGCTCCTTCAAATATCAATACATTTAGTAAGCCTGCTTTTAAATGTTGTGTTTGACAGTTTGTTTGCTGCAGGAGCTGGATGAAAGCATGGTGTAATAAAGATCAGTTGTATGTATGTATGTGTGTATGTATATATATATATAAAAAAAAATATATATATATATATATAATATATACACACATATGCATCATAGTTATCATTTCTTTAGCAAAAACATAACGGTCTCATACAGTTTTTATTCAACTCTAGGTAAGATACTTCCTAAGCCTTCTTAATAATCTGTTGCCTTACCATATGGCTGCCTGGCAGCATGGTAAACTGTCACTCCATAAGGTCTTAGTGAAGACTGGTAGATCACTTGAGGGTTAGATTCTGAAAACTTGTTAGCTTTCACCACTGCCATTTTGGTCCAATCAGTGAAATAAACACTGTGTTCAAATAAAGTTATTCCATATGGATGAGGAATCAGAGAGCCTCCATGAGCTATTGTTCTCCTGTTACAAAGATTTTTTTTAAATTATTTACAAAATACTATGTAGAAAACAACTTCATTCTGATGACAGAGGAAAATATAAAGGATTATTAATTCATTGATTAGCTTCTGCTTCTACAGAGATAAAAGCAGTTAAAGCACAAAGACCAAATCTAATGCAAGAGATAAAGCTAAAGATATATACAGTAGTGAAAATGGAAAGATCAGAAATGTTAGAAACTTCCACAGTATACAGCAAATAAAGAAGAGGAATCAAAAATGTAAGAAGATAAAAACAACTCAGTAAGAGAAAATTAGAGAGAGGCCAAAGAGATCAAAGACAACTATAAAAATTCGAAATATTCAAGAAGTCATGAATGCAAAGAATTTATGGTTGCATTGGGTTAAAAATGCACAAACCAGAAACAGTCTGCAGAAACAGAAAAGACATATGAAACAAAGACAACAGAAGTCTGAATAATCACCCACGCAAAACTGAAGAAAAACAAATGATAATAAATTGTATCTTTTCTATGCAAGAAATTATAATAATACTTTCTGCATGAAAATTATAACACAGATTTCACAGAGACAAAGCAAGTCCTCAAACAAAGTATACCAATACACTACAAAATTATTCTCTCGGCATCATGAAAGTAAGGTCTACAAAGCAGCTGAATTTTCTGACGGCCTCCAGCATGATTAAAATGCGTACTGCAGGCATTGCAGATGTGACACAAAAGGATACAAATTCTGTTTTAAAATTGTTTGCAGAACATGCCATTGATTCTTGCACGCTTGCATCACTTTTACCTTACAGATTTTTGTTGTTGCAACAACTAAGCTTTTATCTCCAAAAGCCAAAGATTTTTCTAAGCACTTGACATTCCTGTAATACTAAACCCTGAAAACATCCTTGAAAAATATAAAAGGAGTAGATTGAAGATAACAGCATTATTTTTATTAAAAAAAAAAGTTCTCTTGTAAGTGAATGAATACATTTAGCAATAAATTTGTCAGCTGAGCAAAGGACTTTTTGAAGACAATATGTTAAGAGGGAAGTAGAGAGTGAACAGTTATTCTCTTGCAATTGTGTAACAGAGACTGTAATCACAGACGCAGAAAAACAGGCAGGCTTCTAAACGCTACTTTTACGTACTAGACCCATAAAAATGCAACAATTCTTTTCTTGAATGTTTTCATATTGAAAGCATCAGAGTTTCTTGGCATCACAATAGCGTTAAGTGGTAACTTTATTTCTAACATTGAAGATATATAATGACATTTAAATTGCGTGGAAAAGAGCCAAAATCCAAGCACTTAATACCCATTGCATAATGGGGTGTTTATAAGATGAACAATTTAAATAAATTCAAGAAAAGAATGCAAAGAAGTGTGGCAGGACGACTATATATAATCTTCACATATTTAAGAACACTATTGGATGTGTATATTATAGTGGTAGGCTATATAAAATAGCATATTTGTTTAAAAAAGAACAAAAAGTAACTCAAGGAAAAACAGGATAAAACATGACAGAGGAATTAAGGATTTTAGAAAACTAGTATGACACGATATACATCAACATTTATTATTTTCAAGTTATGTTGCAATTTTGGTCTGTTATGCATCTCATTTTATTAGACAAATCTTCCTCTGAACTGGATATGGTAAAAACAGTATATTGCAAGGAACAACATGGAATAATATTTCTCCTACCTTTGAAGCCCATCATAAGTTACAGTCTCGATGTAGTCAAACCGGCTGTCAACCCAGTAAAGCCTCTTTGATACAATATCCAGTGTTATTCCAGCAGGCCAGCCTAATTTTGTTTTTATCAAATCCTGCCTGTTTGTGCCATCCATGAAGGCCCTTTCCACTTTAGGATCACCAGAAAGACTATCCCAGTCTGAGAAAAATAAATAGCTATAAAGGAAAAAACAAAAACAGAAAAAAAAACCACTACGTTTCTTGAGATTTTACAGAAAAAGCACATCTTGCATGGAATTTGCAAACTGTTTCAGCATTTAAAAACAACATATTTTCAAAACAGAGCTTGAGTCCCTGTTGGCATACAGCGAAAACACACCTAATGCCTCCTGCCAAAGAACTGGCCTGCCTTTTCTATTTTAGATCAAATCTAGCAAGAATTACTTTTTCACCTTAGATTCCAAAAGACTACCCTGACCTATTTCTTACTTCTCTTTCTTTGGCATGTGGATAAAGGAATCTCAGACATCTTTTACCATTATTTCACAGAATTACTTACCCAACAGTTGGATCAAGTGCTATTCCTCTAGGATTTCCAAGATTTTCAGCAATAAGAGTGACACGGTTCGTTCCATCCAAGTTAACCATATCTATTCTGTTCACACTGGTCTCGACCACATATAACTTATTGTTAACCCAATCCACTGCTAGATTTTCAGGTGTGTCCACTGAAACATTTAAAACTTCCTGGATTCCAGAGCCATCAATATTTATGGAAAAAACCTGAAAACGATGCAAATATTGACATTACTCACAAGCTGTTTTGCTAATCAAACGAGTCATGTGGCACCTGTCCTTTCTCATCACCCTGAGCACAGGTCCACAATTGGCATTTAGATACAACTAGGTTATGCACTAAATTACTCCTTAGCTTGACTTTCTGCAAAGATCTGGAAACAAATGCAAGGAACTTGGAGAGCTCAGAAAAAAAGAAAGGAAAAGAAAGGTACCCTGCTTTTCTAGAACCTTGCAAAAACAGCATTTTCATTAATTTAAAAACAAAAGTATATGTTTTAGCAAAGCACTGACCAGCAGTCAGAAACAAGAGGGGGAGCTCTTACCACATCAGCAATGCAGGGCAACCTGCAAGAAAAAATTACTTCGCAAATTGAAGAAAGAAAAGCTCTCTTTCTTAACAGAAAGAACAACCATCATTGTTTTGTTTTCCCTTATTTACACACAATTTTAAAAGCATTGTGCTCAAGGAGAAGTAGCATTGTTATCTTAAAAAGAAGCTAACAGCATGAATCAATTACTATAAATGTGATAATTGTATAATATGCAATAATCATTTAATTACAACATTGCATTATATAAGAAACTAGGAATGATTATAGTTTTTGGAACAAGAATATGGGGTTTAAAATGTATTTAAATAAAATGATAGATCAGCACAAGTAAATATATACAAGGAAAGATTAAATGGTCATATAATTTTTATTTTTACTTGACCCTGAAGAATATTTATCTAACAAATCATTTAATCATCTATTCTGTTCTTTGGAACCTTGCAACAAAAGAGCTTACGGGCATGAAGTTAACAGACAGCACACTAAATGAGATAAGGATGATACAGGATGTAACTTGAAATTTTTCTTTTTTAATTTACATTTTTTTAATTTACATCATTTTACATCTTTTTAAAAAAAGAATCTTAATATACTTATCATAAGGCATAAGTCTAGAGATACTAAACATATATGAATATTCTTACTGCTGTTGCTTTGATTGAGGTGTTCTAATTATGATTGAATTAGATTAATTGAGCTTAATTAATTATTTGATTTAGCTACTTTGGGGCAAATAAAAAGGCACTCCTAGCCATGTTAGGTATACAGTTTAAAAACCTGTATTCCTTTTATTTCCATCTTCGACAGAGATAATATAAATTCTCGTTTGTTTGAAAGTTCTAATTTGATGCTAACTTAATTCAGCCATGTCAGTGCAATGGGAACCTACTGCAAGAAAACTGAAACTACCAAATCCTGAACACATCAAAAACTGTGTGGACAAATGCTGTCCTACTTGATAGCCATGCAGAATTTTTCCACTAGAATCAACATAGCTCTGCAGTGCATCTAGTAGTTCATTTTATAATGACAGTGACATCAAAGTCATCCCTTTCTGGTGCCAGCAAGCAGCAGGCCATGGATTCTCCCTTTCTCTGTATGAAAACCAACATGATGTTTCTAAAGTGTCAGCATTTGATCTGGGATTTCTTTTTGTTTCAATGAAATTCTGCAGAAAAGGTTAAGTTGGAGGAAAAAAAAAAAAAAAGTAATAAAATATTCGCTCATTACACAAAATACTGTCAATATTTGTTACCCAAGCTCAATTACAGTGCCATTTGGAGTAAAGGAAGAAATCTGATTTTTATCATCTTGGAAGGCAGACAAGTTTTACATTTTAAATTATTATGTTTCAAAAAATTACCAAGAAAAATTGTCCAGTTTTGAAAGAATGTCTACTATTTCTCTTAATTAGTCTTTTGGACTCCATCTCAAATAAAATTAAAAGTTGCTCAAGACATTCCCATCTAAAAGCATTCTTTGTTTAATATGTCACATGTAACAATATAGCTTGAAAAACGCAGTCATTAACATAAAACATTTCAAGGACCTTTTTTGTTAGAAAACAAAAATACAGTCAGGATCTGCTCTCTAAAATGAACGGCTATCAACACGTTCTGCTTCTGACTGTTCTCTACTTCCACATATGCACAAAAAAAGAGATTCTTCTTCAAATTTCTACCTACCTTATCTTGTACTGTATCAGTCCAAAAGATTCTGTGCAGGTAAAAGTGAAAGTCCACTCCAACGGCAATCCCGCGATTCTGGGACTGTACCAAAGTACGAAAACTCCTTCCATGAAGATCTCCGATCAATAAATCACGGCCATTAGAAAAAATAATTGATGCAACACCAGCTGAAAGCAAGGAAGACAAAGTTATAAATCAAGCTATTTTGTAAAGTGCCACTGAAATGTTTACATATTATGTACTGACATAAAGGTTTAAGCAGATACTCAGTCTAAAAGCCATCAACATCTTTTGTGTGTATTTACTTGCTTTGATTTGTCTTGCAAGCTGCACCACAGTATTCATCCTGGAAAGGCCACTCTTGTAAATACTGGCTGTAAATGGTGATTGTCAGCCTAGTTTACAGTCTTGGAACAAATCAGTCAGGAATATATACTTAAAATTCTGATGGGTAAAACTTTAGAAAACCTCTGTGCATCTATACTGCAGCAGACAACTTCTCATTCACTTCCATTTCCTTGCTCTATCTCCTTTTAATCAAAGCATAATCTTTCATAAGATTTTTCTGCCTTATGAGATTCAGATATTCTTTGCTTCTAGCACAAAGACCATTCTCTTTATCTTTTTATGTACCTCACTATTCCATCTTCTTCATTCTCTGATCTCATCAGATCTTTACTGTATCTTACTACAGCAGAGACTCCAACAAGTCTTTGAAGGAAAACTCACTTTCAAGTAGGTTCCCATTGATAGGCCCAGCACATGTCTGATAGGAATATACTGAAGTTCAAATTCTATTTACCTCTCCAATTAAAATAAAATAAAAAATAAAATAAAAATGAAGCTAGCAAGGGAAAATGATTTAGAGCAGGTATGAACTCCACAACAATATGATAACAAAATTAACACTCTATGAACAACCCACTGGCTCAAAAGTCACGTCAGTTTGAAGGAAAGCTTTTCATACAGAGGTTTTCAAGAGAACAATCTTTCCTAGTGCTGGCATATCCAATGTATGTCTAATACAGCCAAGCATATTTCATTAGTTCCAAAAATTTCGTATTTTGGAGGACATACTTCCAAAATTGCAAGATGATGACTGCTCTGCAGAAATGGTTCAAAGAGGAGGGCAGGGGAAGGGAAATGGGCAGTTCACGCCTTGTATAGAAGCAAGACTGCTAATCATGCATGTCAGGCAGGGACTCCCATTCCCACCGAGTTCTTGTGGGCAGGAACATCTGCCTCACACAGAAGCCTGTTAGACTACTACATCTGCACAGAGAAAGGCTTCCCAGCACCTGATGCCAGAACAGAGCAGGAGGTGAAAAACCAGGAGCAGCTGCCTGCTGCTGCTGAGGAATCGCACTCTGTGTGCGGCACGCGTCCTTGCAGGGCTCACACTCCGGAAACTAGAAGTCATGGTTTCCATCACAGGCAAGTCTCTGAGCTCACAATTCAGCAAAACCGTCTTGCATGGCACAGTTCTGAAAAGGTTTCCTTGACAAGTCCAGTCAGCAGGCCAGGAAACTGCCTGCCACATGAGCAAGAATTCCTCTCTATAAAAGAGGGCTCCAGTGAGGAACTCAGAGGCAATTGGGAATGTCAGGACAGGACTGGAGCCCAAAGCCATGGTTTCGAGCAGAGGCAGCCTTGCTGAAGCAGCCAGCTCCAGTAGCCTGCAGACCCCAGCAGACACAGTGTCTTTGTTGATGTCTGAATGCTGTTTTGACCCCAAGGCCTGCAACTCCTGCCCTGCCACACACTGACCTGAAGTGTTGGCTCGACAGTGCCGATGATTCTCTAGGACATAACCTTCCACGCAGTGGCACTGGTGATGTCCCACACGATCTTCACACAGCTGGTCACAAACACCCCACATTTTGCAGTCATCAAAATCTGTTAAGCGAGTAAGGCATGTTTATAAACAATGCTTTGCATAAAAGATTCCATCATACTTGGCAAGCTACAAATTTGTCCTTTCTGCTTCCTTTATATCTGTTTGCAAATGCACGGCAACAGGAAAGGAGGTTTTAGTAGCTTTTTTCCCAGAAACTCTTTTTTTTCCTGGAAAAGAAAACAACTGGGATCTGCTGCCCAATAAAAAACCAAAATTTTAAGGAGAGGAGGAAAAGTCATTTGAAGGGAAGGGATGTCACTGTCTATTTTTCACAGCACAAAACATGCCTATGCAGATATCTTGCTGCAGCAGACGCAGGTACACTTTGTATATTAACACACCTGGCTGGATTTAAGCCCACTTTGAGTCACAGTCATATCTACATGTTAGTGCAGTACTGAGTTCAAGCTAATAAGCCTGCTAAAAGGCAACGTTTATTAGCTTGGTGTCAGTATCATGCTAACACAGGTGTCTGATTTCCAATTAAGAGTTGGCTGCAGACCAAAATGCACAAAGTAGATACAAAGAAGCTCACTTGAGCATGCAGAATAACACACAGGTGAATCTGCAGCTAGGAAAACCCAGCAAGCTCTCAGAGATGTGTTCTGTAAGCAATTTCCTGGATTCTGCAGAACATTACATTTTACTCCTAAAATTACAAAACACCTAACTAATCTCCTTAAAAACAAACAAACAAACAAAACAAAAAAAACACAGATCTAAACACCGTAGCGCCTCATCCCGTCTGTGTTTATTTACAACCCAGGAGATAACAGAGAATCACAGAATCATTATGGTTGAAAAAGACTTTCAAGATTATTGAGTCCAACCATAAACCCTTCAACACCATACCTGCTAAACCATGTCAAAACATCGTTTTGGCATTAAAAGTTTAAACTCCCTCACATGAAAACCTATGAGCACAATTGGTACTATATTACATTGCTAGACACCTGCAATTCTACTGTTAAGCCAAAAGAGGAGAAAACGAGATCTCAAATATTCTCCTTACCAGTACTTTTATTTTTAATCATTTGTTGAGACAAAAATGAAAATAAAGCGTTTCCCAGATAGTACATTTTGGTACCGAAAATATGTTATTCTCAGTAGCTTTTCAACTTCCATATATGTTAAAAAACAATATACAGCGAGCCAGAAGCAAAAAAAGGAGAATAAAAATTGAAAAGATCATGGTTTTCAAAAGTAATACACTCTGCTAACACCATAGCTTAATTCTTTGGACCTTACACCAATAAAATTCACATAAACTAAGATCTGAAAGTATCTATTGGAGACTGTGAGCCGTTCCCTGATGACAAGTATGACAAGTCTTTTTCTCACTCCAGAAATACCCTTAGGTCTCTGCAGAGCCAGAATACGATGGTTCAGATTTTCAAGCCAGACCCTGAGAAATGGGTTCACAAGGCAGTGAGGGAGAGTAACAGAAAAGTTACCAAAACTGCATCAGGTTAACAAATGGGTCCCTCCTGCATCAAAGTGAAAGAATAAAGTAAATCTGGAAGAATTTTGGAGCCAGGACACTGATCCCTCCTCTCTGAGAGAGTCCCTGGTGTCACTGCAGCTCATGTATCACTGGGCCACCCAAAAAGACAGAAGTCGCACAGAAGGCTATGAGACTTCTCAGAGAAGAGAAGAACACCTCACATATTGTGAGCACACATACCACACGTTGGGTTGAAAAAAATATGCAAGAAATGAGGTAAGTATTTCTGAGGCAGCACTTGCTGCAGAAGTTACTGCAGTTTCAGTTACTGAGATAAATTGTTTTTTACTGTCAAAGGTGTGTGCATCCAAGTTACAGCAGCTACAGAATCAAAATGTAGTGCCAAAATACCTCACTTACTTTTATATTCTAGTGAACTGTCTTCATTTTCATGAAAATAATGTACACACTGATACATCATAGGATACACAGCCATTTCATGGCACAAACATAAAGCACCCTTTTAATGTGCCATTATTTACAGATTTCATAAATAGCCACTTCCAAGAACTACCGAGCACTGATATCATTAACTTTTCCATAGCAAAACACACCCCTGAAGCTAAGCACTTAAAGACCTTTTAACACAGACTTCAGAATACAGAAGTCATTCAAGAGTAAATATTTTTAAAAATCATCTTGCTCTCACCATGTCTCTAATGGTCTTACTGAGCAAGACCTTTATGAACATTCTGCAACTTGTTTCTAACTTACCATACTTACCGGGTATCTGAAATCACTGTACTTCACTTACCAACACAAGTACGGCTGTCGTTGCTACTTATTACATATCCTGCAGGGCAGTAACACATCCCTCCCGATGGTGAAGAATGACAGCGATACTGGCAGCTCAGGGCAGCACAGTGTGATATATCTAAAAATGAAATAAAAAAAAATCAGAAATATTACCGTTTACTGGCAGAACTTTTGCCTTACTAACAACTACAAAGTTATGCTCTTTTCTGGAATGAATATACAATTTAAGGAATGGCTTCTTAAAACTTTGAGGAATGGCTAAAGTTCCACAAAATCATGTGTGCTTACACACATAAAGGCAAGAAAATGGAGGAGAGAAGTAAAATTAAGGTTAATAACAGGTTTTGAGAATGCAAGTAAAGCATAAGATTCTGTCTCATAAAAACAGTTCTGAAGTACTAACACCAGTAAGAATGCCATGTAAACAGCTGCAGAGAGGTCATCTGCAATGCACAATATATTTCTCCAGTTCCCCAAGAGTTGTGCACAACACATCTTAGAGTTACATCTATTGGAATATAACCTCACCACTTACTGCTCATTTGGAAAACAAAACAAAACACTACTATATAAAAAAACCTACTATTTAAAAAAAATTACAGTATTAAGAAGATAAATATCTATATTATTCCATTATATTAGAATATAGTGGTTGGGCACTGCCCATGGAGAAACTCTTCTTTACTTCTGTATTTCTTCACCACTCCCTCCTTTTCTTGTGTTACTGCCTCATGAACAGTTCAGTGAGAGGTGATCAAATAGGACTGCAGACTTGCTGCTGCCCCTCTCCTCCTTCCTATCCATCTTCCTTTTCCCAACACTTTTTCTTCTTAAACACTTCTTTTACCACATACATCATCTGTTACAACAATACCACTCAGCAGAGGTAAGAGGCACTATTCCATGATAAGGTTTAAATGTCTGTTATTTTTTCCTCTCTTCCAATTTCAACACTTTGAATAGGACTATTCCTTTCAACAGAATTTGAACATTTAAAATACCCTGGGCAAAATTCTCAGCGGGAAATAAAATTTGTAAGAGTGAAATTAATAGGAACTATGCATGCCTATTGATTTCAATAGGGGAGAAGAAAAAAAAAAAAAAAAAAAAAAAGATATATGTCAACTGGGAAATGAGCTATCAAAGCTGAAATGACATTTTTGGAAAGCCTAACACAAGTGACTTGGCCAGGGCCCAGAACACACAAATTCAGTCTTGTGTTCTAACTATTGTACAACAATTCCTACTTACTCATATAAAGGAAAACACACAGATTTTTAAACTAAAAGGAGATAACTTTTCCCTGTCTTCCTGAATACATTTGGGGATAAGGAAAAGGAATTAAAATCCTTATTTGTGAAACTTCATGTATGGATTTCCAAAGGAATGGTCTGTTCAGGGCAGACATGCCTTTCTCAGGCAATCCAATAAAAATACTGAAACTTCAACATTTTCAATGTTATTTAGGAGACAAGACAGAAATATATATGGATGTATCTACTATTCCACCCATGTATGCTATTGATTCCAGTACTAACTGCAGCGTCTGCCCGCAGTGATGTTAGTTTCATCTTCTCCCGCAGGACAGTCTGCAGTCCCGTCACACACTTTCCCAATTGGAATGCAGTGCCCTGAGCCAGGGCAGGCCCACTCTCCAGGATAGCACTCATGGTGGCCACTATCTGTGGAAAGAGCAAACAAGAACTGAGGAGTTTGCTTCACATAATAGCTAGACTTTCTTCCCCAAAAGTTTCCCAGAGTATCTCTATCCTTCATTATTTCATTTCTGGTTCCTACACACAACTGGGAAAGACTATACATGAAACATCCTCTATTCTTCCTTGTCATGATCTTTCTTTTTCCTTCAAACAGCAGTGCAATCAACAGTCATGTACAGACATGAATACTTTTCATGTCTCTTGCCTAGGCTAAAGCTAAATGGTATTAGTGTTTCTATCTGGTGCACCAGAAATAAAAAAAATGGCTTTATTATTTCAAAGCACACTAGCAAAGGATTTCTGGAAAAAGCAGAGAATGCTTATTACAGAAAAAGCCAGTGAAGGAAAACAAACAAACACACACACACACACACTATTCATTCAAATTTGTTTCTCACACGTCTGATCTTGGCAAAAAAAATGACTTCTTTTCATTCAACAATTTATTTTATTGGCTATTCTTTTTTATTAGAAAAAAAATGTTTTCTTTGAGAAGAAAAACTGAAAATTTCCATGGAAATTAGATAACCTTTTTACAAAATAATATGCCTGAAAATTTCTGACCAGGCCTAATGCCTAGAATTCCCATTTTCTGAAGTAAAATTTGAATTATTTGCCTGAAGTTCAGTTATTCCATTACTAAGTAACTAAACAGTTTGTAAAATCTATTTATTCAAAGTATTTCAGAAAATCCAATTTTATTCCAGACAGAATGGTCACAGTAAGAATTTTGGCTTTCCATCCACCTACAGAAGTCAATAAAAGAATGTTTAAGTGTTTCATGCGGTGGTATCAAGTCAACCAGGAACAAGCTCACATAGGCTAAATTTAATTGCTCAGTACCACAGTGATAAATTTCAAATACACAACAAGAACTGAATACTGCCTAAATATACATACACACACACACACACACACACACACACACACACACACACACATGTATATAAAAAAAGATATAATTCCAAAATCTTCACAAATGAAAATGGATACATCTTCAGCTGCCAAATTTCATAAAATTAGCTTAGTGAGGTCTTTCTCTGACAAAACCATCATTAGAAGAAACTAAGATTAGTATCTACCACATCCTATTTCATCTTCATTATCTTCACAGTCATCATCCCCATCACAGATCCAGCTCTGATGAATGCAGCGGCCACTGGGGCAAGTGAAAAAGTTGCCTCTGCAAGTCGCGTAAGCTAAGGAGAGAAACACCAGTCAATCAACAAACTTTAAGTCACAAAAACACTTGAAATGGTAATACATGCCTGAAAGACTAATAGTAATTTACAAATGACTATTAAAAACTTCCAAAAATAAGAGGGCCAATTTCAAATTTCATACTATTAGCATTGCTGTTTTGCTCTGCTTTTAAGTAGGAAATTTATTTTAGAGTACTGTGGTTCTTTACAGAAATGAAAATAAATGCTACATTTTTCTCTTAATTGTGGAACCAGATGCAGGGCACCTTATTACGAAGGTTCAAGAAAGTGAGCATAATGAGAGGTACTCAAGGTAAAGATATTTGTACTACAGAGAACCAGTAAAGGGCATATAACAATGAGCATTGATGTCAAGACTCTGTATCATTAGCAGGCATTCCCTGACTTAGGGGTTTAGAGACATTTCTGGATCCTCCAAGAGTCAAGCAAAGCTACAGAGATAAAAGAGGAATACTCTGAGGGGAAAAGTTATGTTGGTGGAACAACTGCCTGCTTTTCCTTCTGTGTCAGAAAGCAAACTGTTACTGCATCCAGCATTCTCAAACAGCAACCAAACATCAAGGCACTTGGCAGCCAATCTGACTTGGAAAACATCTGTCAAAGCAGCAGTGATAATTTCATCTTTCCATGTAGAACATGGTCTAGAATTCAATGGCTGTCTAACGAGGCAATCTACTCTTTTTGCTATCTGGTGTACACTTGAACTAGCTCTTAGTAAATGAATTAAAGAAGCTAAATAAAGCCATCATACTGCAAGATATTTCATCACTCCTGTCTCCACAGTCATCATCATGGTCACAGATAAAGGCTCGGGGGATACATTCTCCATTAGCACACTGAAACTGCGTACTGGCACATCCATGTGCTGAAAGAGATTTGAGTACAGAGAGAATTTGTTAAAAAGCTAGGTTTACCTTGAAAAGAGAATCTATAAAGCATATTTGGAATCACTCCCTGAGTGGTACTTACTGCAGTTGGCTTCGTCAGAAGAATCTCTGCAATCCACTTTGCTGTCACATCGCTGGCTTGCATTAAAACATGCTCCATTTGCACAAGATAACTGTTCACATGTTGGGTAGCCTGCATAAGAAATCCTTTCATATTAGTACAAATATTAGACTGTAGAGTATAATGATTATTAGGCCACATATATCCATTGTTAAAAATATATCTGGATTTACAGGAGAAAAAAAAAAGAAAAAGAAAAAAAAAGAAAAAAAAAAGGAATACAAAACTTCCCATGGTACTCCAGAAAATTAACGCATTTATCCAGCAGTAACCCATCTCCTCTAGCAGGAGGAGATAAAATCTGGATAAATGCTACAAAACCCTTCAAGAAAAGAGAGAAATAATATGCTCTACCCCAGTTCAAAAAGATTCACATCCCAAACAATCTACAACAGGATAGAAAATGAAATAATACTACAGGAGCACAAGCAGTAATAACTTGCTTTCTTTACTTGCAGCTCAGTTGTGTATTTTATTGATCTTTATAAAAGTTGACCATAAAAATTCATCTTAACTAGAAAGGGAGTTCCTAAAACTTACAGAAACTAGATCCTCTTATGAAGTCTCAGAGACTTCAGATATTTACAGTTCTGTCCTACCTTTAATTAAAAACAGTAAGTATATTATACAGAAAAAGTGACATTGGTTGCTTGCCCCAATAGCCTGTCATTTCATACTGCATTTCCTAAGTTTCTAAATGGAAATGTTAAAATATAAACAGCTCCTGACTTGGAAGAAAGTTGGGAAAATAGCCTGACATATATACTTAATGAAAACAGAAACTACATTAATTTTACAAAACAAGAAAAGCTTCAATACACTAATTACATGACCCATAGCTGAAACATTGTTCTGATGTTTATCTTAGCCTCTGCATGGCTAGTTTTCTCTTGCTGTTAATCCCATTAGGAATAAAATGGACTAAGGCTTTCAGTCTCCTGGTTCTATTTTATTACGTGCTTAATTGCCAAGTTACTTCATATTAGTGACAGTCTGCATTTGACTTTTTTTTTAAATAACGTAACTTATTCAGAACTGAAACTTTTTCTTTTTTACTAGTTAAGCCTTCTTCCAGAGAGATCAGTAAGTAGAAGCCATAAGCAAGCAGATATGATGTTATTGAAGTCTTCTTTAAGATTTATATATTTGTTATACTCTGTGAAATAAAAATTATTTTTAAAATACTTTTTCTTCATCAGTTCCTGAATGTTCCACTTTCACTCACAAAACCCTTCAGAATAAATCTATCTGGTAAGGGGAAAGGCCAGAGATATTTCTCTTTGTTGTCGTCTGTAGATGGCATTTCTCCTGCATTTATTACGTTACAGATAAAGAAACAAATGGATGGGAGGAGTGGGAAAAATGAACTCTTAAGGGGAATGTTAGAATCTGCTTCAAAACAGTAAAATCTAACACTTAGATTAATTTCTAATTTACAGTTTATGAGAAAAAAATCACCAAATGATTCATTTTCTCTTTTTAAAGTTCCAGACCTTGCAAAAAAAAAAAAAAAAACAGCCTTCCTAAAGATTTCTTCCTATTATCATCTTTATGATTCTCTTGTCTTCCAGCACAATCTCATTCCTTTAAATTAGTCCAGCACTCCTACTTTTAATATTCCAAGTCACAGTCATTCTTGTGTAGTTCAACACACATTCTAAACAATCAGATTAATGGCTGCTGAATGAGCCATTACTCTGAGGCAGCACCTCCCAGCCACTGGGCCTACTGGTTGAAGCAGCAAGGACTGGATTCATGAACAAAATCTGCGTTTCCATCACAGCAAAAGAGCACTACTGCCAAGTTATCTAGAGACCCTAGCCCTCTTTCCCCGACCCTCCTTTTAATTTGTTAAAATTTGTCAATGTTAGAAGTGAAGTTAAAAGTGCACTTCAGTTTTCAAATATCACTGTGGCTTCTAGTCTAGTTGAGTAAAATTCTGAGTGGAGTAAAATTTTGGCTATTAACTTTAGGACCCTATTCCCAGTCTGCCATAAATTTGCTGCATGATTACAGTCACATCATTTCATTTGTCTATCCTAGTTCCATGACTTACTCAGCAACTACTCTCACTGATTACTCACTGGCGCTGAGAAGTTCCTTCTTTCAATTCACAGATATGCATTGTTTTCAACAGGGATCTTCAGGATTTTCTTTTTTTAACTGCCAGATATTTGCTAAATTAAGCTACCAGTCTCCTTTCTTCCTCTAAATTTCAAGAAGAAAAATGCCAAGCCACAGAAAATATTCTTCCAAAAATGGCATGTGTTTCTTTGGATCTTGGCATTTAGGCATTTGTGCGGTTGACTTCAGATTTGGCTGTGTGTCTATAACATGGGAAAGTTTCAAGCTTGCTGTCTCAGTAACCATCACTTTTCATTTTACAGAACACACTCATTTTTAGCCACTTGCGAGTCAGGTATAAAAAGCACTGGCAGTTGGCTGACCATATAACACACTAGTCTTCCTTTACACAGCATGTAGGTATGCCTTTTCCTCCATAAGTAGTGCCATTAACAGCATTTTATTTCTTTATTCATTCCTTAGTATCCTCAACTCCTCTTTTTTCCCCCTAGATTTCCTAGTTCGTCTCTTTTCTGAGAAGCATGCTAGGCTCCAGCAGCTGAAACATCAGCTTGTGTGTTAAGTATCACTCAAAATGTGCTGTCTCTGTAATACCAACAATGAACTGACATGTTACTCACTGCTTTTATTTATGTATTAAAAAAAACACCCATGAAAAAAATATGGCCTCTATTCTGTGGCCAAGAATGCTTCCCATCGGCATTCAACGTAGGGCAGGATTTTGGGAGGCTGTACTCAGACTGCCTCCAGACAGTCAGGCTGCATTAGCTTTGGGAGAGTTGGAGTGAAAACACTAACTGTCCATTTGTGTTCTGTGGACACAATAAAAATGTCGTATCTGAATACAGTACACCACCCCTCCTCCTCTTCAGGGGAAGTTGCAGACTAGAACACAAATATGTTTGAAAGGGTTAAAGTGTCCTCACAGAAATGATTTGAGTAAAATTCTGCTTTCCTGTAGAGGTTATAGCTACCAACGATCTCAGGAAGGTGTATGCAGAGAGAACATGAAAACATTATGCAAAGTTAACTTTGAGTCTTTCAAGGCTTTAAATCATTTAAAGGTGGTTATTTTTTTTCCAATAATATATTCCAAAAATATAATATTTTTAAGATACAGACAAACAAGAAACCCTGAGCCCATGGCAGCAGTTTGCGTTCAAGCCCTGCCACAGTTATTCTGTCTGTCAACAAGCCCTTTAATCTTACAAATTGATTAAAATGCCAAGGGGAGATGAAATGAAACCAGATCTAGCGCTAAGAGCTAAGACTCACGGCAGTCTCTTTCATCTGTTCCATCAGTGCAGTCCTTCACTCGATCACACCTGTATGCACTTGGGATGCACTGTCCGTTTGAACACGTGAACTGCTGACTTGAGCACGTCCTTCCCGCTGCAAAAAACAGGCACTCAGTGAAGCTCTCCACCAACCATTTTTTTTGTTTGTTTGTTTTTACACAAGAAAACTACTTTTCATCTTCTTTTTTCTTAATTATTCAGTTCTCACAAACATTAACACAGAACTCTCTCCTCCTGTGCCTTGATGCATCCAGGAAGACTAAAGAATGCTTGACAAGGAGATGACAGACAATATACCTCTCCTGGGCCTATAGCTCTGTAGCCCTGCAAGGCAGCTGTTTCACTTCACTGCAGAGGCTGAGAAAACCATACGACATAGGTCCTATATACAGTATCAGCAGATAATGTCATGCGGTTCTGCACATATGATCAAACACTAGGAAACTTAAAGACAATTTTACCACACTGTTCAACCACATCCTTGGTGGAATTTAAGAGGGAGAGAGAAATAGAGAGAGCCTTCCACAAACACTGCCAATCTTCTCGCATCCCTGCCTACTACATACCCTTCAGCAACACAGATTATTATGTAAGCTTATTAAGACCTAAACCCAATTTCGACTGATACTGCATTATACTTTTCATCATCACTTAATGTTACGTCAAACTGCAGTTACCAGTGAATTTATAATGTGCATGGTGAAAATAAAGCATATAAACATACCACTGCATCTCTATTTCTTGAATGATTTATTAGAATCAGGTGCTAGAATACTGAGCAGCAAGACACTATAGGACGTAAATTGATCCAGTCAAGTCTCCCACAAACTGCATGCATTAGAATACACACTCAAATGCAAAAAGTCACTAAATGCTTCCCTGCTCCCTGTAACAATCACTGGCTACATGAACTTTAGCAAGAATCATAACAAAATAGAAGTGGATCTTTAGAATGAAACAATTGATGACGAGTATCCAACATCCAAAAATAATTCTGGGGGATGTGCTTTGGACCCACGGACTGAACAATCATTAATGATTAGAGCACATTAAGCAAGCTCCTTTGAACATATCTCCTCATTGAATTTCAGCTCAAAGGATATGGAATCCCAAATCTGTTTCTCTGTTAAAAACTTTTCTTAAGATTTTACCTTCAGTATATTATTGCCCTTTATTGCCCATGCTTATTGCCCTGCATTCTCCAGGCAGGGAGAACAGAGGCTATTTATCATCAACAAAAGCAGTACTGAATCATATCAAAAAGTAATTTCTTCAAATATTGCTCAGTTTCTATGAGGAAAATTTCATCCTCTCCCTTACACTAGCATATAATTCACTAAATTCAAAACCAAAATTGAAGTACCAATTTCACAATCAAAATGAAGTTTCATTTCAGAGAGATTTGGGGGAAAAAATGACCTCTAGGTTAAAAAGTATCTCCTTGTAATTATTATGCCAGAAAGATTCAAATTACTGGTTCTCACTGTTTAATGTTTTCTGTATTATTTTGCTTGCTGGGACAAAATTGCCACTAACTCTAAGTTATATGGTCAACTACACAGGCATATTATATATTAACAAGAAATCATCTACACTGCCACCAAATAAACACTGATAGGTTGGAGATAAGGCCCTACTTTTCAAAAAAGTCAGAACCTCAACAGTCAGGTACATTCTACATTCATAACTAAAAGAGAGCCAAGAATTATTTTGTTTTCTTTGTCTTTCCTTGTGACAACAGTGTCAATGCATAATTTCATTTTGATTCCACATATTTCATGGAAATTTTGAGTGCATAATTAAAATTGCCTTAGACTCTTAGGCAAATTACAAACTGAAGGGTGAATTTATGCTAACTTTTCCTCCTTTCTGTCATCTGCAGTATTGTTTCTTTCAGGCTCATGAACATCTAAGCGGCAGCCCAGTCTATATGCTGGCTCGTGGTCTGCCACTCTGCAGGGACTCCCTATTCCTCTTTCTGTCAGCAGTGTTCCCGTGTTCCCAAAATCCAGCTACTGGGGTACTAGTCTCACTAGGAAATAAAGAGAATAAAGTCAAACACATTTTGTTCTTTTTGCATGTGTGACTCCAGTACTGTTACCCAGATGGCTTTCAGGAAAAACCTTAAAAATTTCAAAAACTGAAAGCTCTACCAGGATCACCAAGCACAGAGATAAAAAAAAATAAAATAAAAAAAAAAATTCAAAAGTCCCTTTAGAGGAAAAGAAAACATACCAGTAGATGGCTCAGAAACAGCAGCAGTAGTACGATGCCACTGCATATTTACTGAAAGAGCCTTTCCATGATTAATGAGTACATGAGGATCTATGGTAAGTTACAGTGACCTAGTTCAAAAGTCAACTCAGAGCTGTTGTTCATTTTGCATTTTATGTCTGTAGATTCCTTAGTTAACACATAACCAGTGAATGTGCTGACATGTACTGGCTCACTGGGAACAAAAAGCAATTCACCTTAGTTCCATTTTTTCACCTTCAGTGGGAACAAATATCAAGATCTAAAAGCACATGTCTGGTCTGAGAGTGAAGTTCTTCCAAAACTTAAACCTGTGACCTTCCCCCAAATCAATGGGGGTTACTTAGTAGCTCCAAGCTATTCAGACAGCTTGAAGAAATTAACCAAAAATTACGTAGAACCAAAAAAGAAAATGAATAAATCCTATCCTTCCCACAGAGTATCCACTAGTATTAGAAGCAGCACAAAATTGGTTCTTTGGAACACTACTGTTCTTCTATTCCTCTTCCATACAACGCAGCAGAGAACATAATTTGGTACCATAATGGTCTCAGTTTACTGTTCATCACTTTGGCCCATACCTAACCAGTATGTAGCCCTTAATCTGTTTACGCACTAAATTCAAAAATCAAGCAACATATTTTATATCCTACTATCAATATGGCTTTTGCAGTTAAGCTACTGAATGACTTCTTTCCTCTAAAATATACAGAGAGCATTAATGTTCTTCAGTTTAAAAAAAGGCAATTCAAGCATGATTAATAAACAGTGAAACATATTAAACTGAAATACTAATAGGGATGATATACTAAGATTAAGTTATCTAAATGATAACGGACTAGACTTTGATCTCACACCGGGATCTGAGCATAAGAAAGAATCACTCTTGTTTTAAAAAACAAGTTCAAATAGCATCACTGAAGATGATACAAGAATCTCTATCAATATTTACTTTACCTGCTTGATAATTCCTTTTTCTCCTAGAAATTTCAGTATTTCCTAAAGAGAAATTAATAGTTTGGGGTTGTGGATTCTGTATCTTTTTTGGGTTTGTTTTCTTAAACTCTGAGATACTAGCATGGATGTTAGTATGCAGTGAATGAAACATCTTGTCCTGCCGCTGACAGAATATTTAGATATCCAGAGAATTATGTATCCATTTCTCACACTACCAAATTCCCTATCAAGCATAAAACTAACACGCAAAGTGTATTTTTATCTTTTTCTCTATTTTTAACTGAAACATCAGTAATTTGATTCTAAGATCTGGAGATGCATACTCAGAGATTTAATTTATTTCAGATTTCAGAGTATTTCATTTCTAGAAATCATACTTCAAGGAGACCCTTCTGGTAAAACCTGTACTTACAGCAGGCTTGTTTCTGTACATTACCAATACATTGCTGCATGAATGACCTCTTACATCACAAAACTGGTATAAAATAAGGCCTTAAATACTTACGGCATTGCTGATGTTCATCTGAGCCATCTTCACAGTCTTCCTCATCATCACAAACCCATGACTGTGGGATACATTCACCATCAGTATGACACTGAAACTGATTTCCCTCGCATGTTGGTTGTGCTAGTGTAAACAAGGGAAAAGACTGTTATTTCGCAGCCATTTGGGAAAGGGCTCTCAAAAAAGCTAAAAGCAAACAAGCAAAAACAACAAAAAGGAGACATAATGTTCCGGTGTCAACTGACTAACTTCCACTCATCACATGAATTATTTGACAAAAAGGAAACAGACAGATCAGGGAGGCAGAACGATGTCCAAAGGCTAATGTCAGTTTAATGAAGTCCTATGTATGAATCTTCAATTTTATGCCTTCCCATGGAAGAAGATGGACTCCCCCAGAAGAGAGGCCAGTAAAAGAGAAGAACCCTCCAGAAGTATCATTCAGGCTGTTTAAAGCCACCCTGAGCCACATGCTCTAGATGTCCCTGCTTGAGCGGGGAGGTGGACTAGATCATCTCTAGAGGTCCCTTCCAACCTCAACCATTCTGCGATTCTGTGATTTCTTCTACTTTTATATCAAAAGCTGTCAAGCCAGCTTCCCTAGGCTCCCAGCAGTCTGCTCATTTGCCCTCGCTCCTCCCTAGGTACTTCATCCTGGATTTTATTGCTCTTGCACAAAATTTACAGCTTTTGAACTAAGGACAAAGGTCTTTCAAAACAAGTTCATGATTCTCCTCCATGCATTCATCAAGCAGAAGTGAGGGAAGTTCTGAACAACCTGAATGCTATTATTCCAACTCCAGTGTGAGCCTCCTGACAGAGGACCCATTAGAGGAGAAGGGCCAAAATCAACGTTTGAAACTAGCTGTATTACTGCTTGCTCCATCCCTAGTTAATAATCCTGAGCAGAAGTACTAGCACAACACAGCCCAGCAGACAGGACTGTGGTCTTAAATGATCTCCTTTCTTGAGATGGTGATTTTGGCATCTGCTGTGCTCTAAGTATGAACACTCTGTGCCCATAGAACAAAATGAAAGCACAGCTGTCAACATAAACAAAACTTTCATAGGAGAAATTCAAAGGGCTTTATAGACTTGAGATTGGAAAGTAGAAAATCATACTAAACGTAAAGACCCTGGGCAAAAATCAAACACCTAAAATGGATACATTCATGCAAAACTTTTAGATTCCTTTTTAAAGTATCAAAGAACAATACTGCAATATAAACACAGGACAGTTTTTAATGGCTTAAATCTGTCTTTTAAAATGACAATTAACTGACCGAAACAGAAAGTTTCATCTTCATCCTCCAAATTGATATCATTTATGAAAATGAAAACAACTCAGCTTCATTTCTTAAATATGACAAATGTACTAAGTGCCAAATTTTTAAGTTTCCACAGAGTCAACGTGTATTTTACCCACTGTTAGTCAAAATCCTGCTCCTTCTTTCCAGTTTCAATTCAAAACTGAGCAGAAATGGCAAGTTATAACAAACCACTGCATTTCCCTACAGTTTGAGGCATTCTTCATCCAGAACTGCATTGATTCACAGGACTGTCTGAAGTGTTAAGCAACAAATCAAGCTACCAGGCTGGAGGAATGACCTCCAATTTCTATATGGGTCAAACAGCAAGAAACAATCCAGTGTGAAAAGAACCAATACAAATTAGTCTTTTTCTCTCCACATCAGCTGAGGGGCAAAATCCAGATTAACAAATGAACAGCCTGACCAGTAAAACAGCCCACAAAACCTCAAAGAACTCTAATACAGACAGTAAAATGCAGGCAGACTCCTGAAAACAGGGAAAGGAATTTCTTCATTTTCAGCATGTCCTGACATTCAGATTGTGAGAATCTGTGAGTAGGTATTATACCCCATCTGAATGTGATTGCTGTCTGAGCTGCTGGCACAGAGGATAACAGCACCACTCCAAACAACTACCCAGGACTCTTACTTGACCTAGAGTAGGTAGAGCATGTTGTCTGTGGTCTCAAAGACACAAAATTTAGTGTTTAAGTGATGCTGGTTATCACTGTACATATTTCCAATATTCAGGATCAGTGAAGTAATGACAGACATTTCTAAACCTACTTCAGACCTAATCCACTACTCATCAGAAGAAAAAGCATTATTAGAAACTCAGGTTTTGAACAGAAAGCTAATTAAGTGATGTTAGAAGTTGAGCCCTACTAAAAACCCAGTGGTCTCAAGAGGCATGACTCAAACAGATTCTCCATTCATCTCAGGTAACCACGAATTTGCTCCCCCTTTCTCTTCCTTACTATACCACAGAAGCAGCTAAGCACACTGGGATCTAAGAATTTCTCATATTATAAAAAGGTTGCTCTCCAGTTGTTTCACTTACGACAACCAGCTTCATCTGTGTCATCTGAGCAGTCTCTGGCTCCATCACATCTCCAGTCTGCTGGAATACAGCGACCATTTCCGCAGCGGAACTGCCCTCGCTCACATCCTGTGATAAAAGAGTAACACACAGGTTGGCAGGGCCAGCACATTAAAACAGACAACGGAGTGCATTTCTGTCAAATAACTGCAATTTAGCATTACTTTGCCACACGAAAATGGGAGAAAAATATGGTGATAATGTACGTATGAAAAAAAACTATGAACATTATGTATCTAGAAAAATAGCCATTGCGGAAAATTATAAATTGTTTGCATCATCTTTTTTTTTTTTTTTTTTTTTTTTTTTAGTAGTATCTGAGCATATAAAGTCTCTCCTCTGAAATACAGGAAAGCCTGTCTTGAGTCAATACTTGAATAGCAAATAATGCCAAAAGAAATTAAGTTTTCAGACATCTATAGCTATTCAAAAACCAGCTGGCTGTCATTCCCTCCTGCTTAACGTACAAAGGATTAAGACCTGATAAGGAAGCCTTCATCCCAGATGTAAATGCAGCTGGATCAAACCTTTATTAGATTCCTCTAATGAAATTCCCAGTCTGAACATGCACTGGTTTTGGTTTCTCATTGTGACTGCTGCCTCATAAAAAGGGAGTGAACAGCTTTATGGGTCGCCAAAACAATGAGCTATAGCATAATTAGGCTCAACATACTTCTGTTTCATGTAATCTCTCGTCAGCACCTCAGAGATGGGGAAAACTGAAAAAAAAAAAAAATCTGAGGCAGTAGCAAAGACCAAATCCGAAGGAAAAAAAAAATCATGTTTCAATTAATAACCATAGAATAATTGAAAGATATGGTTTTATTGTAAGAGACTTATCCAGAGTAGATAACCTCAGCATATATAAAGCACAATACCCATTTTTGAATTCATGATGACATAAATAACATGCTACCCTAACTTTCATGTCAGACCAGGCATATCAACACTGTCACATAAACACAGTTAAGTGATGTATTCCTAAAGGATAGAGGCAAGCCACTTTATGCAAGGAATGCTCAAATCTGATTGTCTGGTAGTGACATCCTGATTTATAATGTATCCTGCAAATGGTCAAAAATTTCACTTGAATAAATGGTGGTACGGAGTGGTACAGAAGTATGTTCACCCAAATACCTTCTATAGACTAATGCATGATGGTGGTTGGTGGTGCAGGTCTGGGGTTGGTGGTGCAGGTCTCTTATCAACTACCTTTAAAACACAACAACCTCCCTTGCAAAAATGCCCTGAAGGAATGTACAAGTTCACTCTGGAATCTCAGGCCCTCTCACTGAATTCTGCCCTACAAAGCAACATTTCCATAGGAGATTACTAGCTAAAGCTCTAATAAACACAACATGTGTAATACCACTTATCTATTTGAATTACTATGCAAAGTAAAAACTAAATCTTTTGCACATTTAATACATTATTGCTTCTCAAAGCCACAGAAATATTCACAGTCACTTATTTTAAAAGAAATTATAGTAGAAAAATAAATCAACATCCACATGATTTAGAATTTTTAATGAAAAAGATGTCTAAACAAGTAACATGTGAAATAATTATAATTTGCATTATTTACAAATAAGTCAAAAACATTTTAAGTACTATGTACAATACTGCTAATTTATTTTGCCTATCTTGTATGAATTTATTACATTTAAACATACCGTTATAGTGATAAAAAATGAGGTGATAATGCTGATAAACTTTTTAGAAGGCATTATAAACACAGCAGCCTTTGCGTAGTACGAGAAATGGTAACTCAATTTTAACAGAATACCTCCTAAGCATTCAGTTCTGCTACACTCTGTAATACTTCCAAAATTATTGCTTAAGTTGGTCAGATCTACGTAGTTCAGTGCTGTACCAATATCTATTTATACAACTCATTAGCAGACTTGCTATATAATCCGTTTAATTGTGACACTAGTCTTTCAAATGTAATCTTTCATGCTTACTTACAGCCAAAGGCAAGGAGCTCTGAAATGCCTTTATGAAAAGAAAAAAAAGAAAAAGAAAGAAAACAAGAAAAATTCATGGATCACTGTTTTATATTATCTTTAGAAAAAAAGAAAATGGGATATCAAAGAATGATGCTAATTCATTACAATACAGTTCTTGAAAGTAAGTAATACGGAAGAATTAGAAGTGATCTCCAGTTCTCCAGTTTCAAAGGCATTTCTCATCAAAGTTCTAAGAAGCTTGTTAATACTACAAACACCCAGAAGAAATAATGCAGAATGAAAGAAAAAAGTCATTCAGCAATAAGAGCAATAACCATGTAGACATCATTCAGTCAAAATGGAAACATTCCTTCTGCTAAAAACAAGTATTGCAATTTTATGATATGTGATGGTCAGTGATCTATCTGCTATGAATTTAATTATCCATTTTAAAAGGCATTCATTCAAGAAGTATGTTGCAGACATTACACTGACTGCTACCCACAGAGGAAAAATGAGTCCGAAAGGACTGTTTCAATCGGTAAATGCTAGGAAATGTGAGCCTGCAGCAAGATTTCAGTAAAAAGACGGAATTGTCAAAAGGGGTATCTTTCTTGTTTACTGCTGTTACTTGTGTTTATTGTCATTATTTGAAGCCTAGATTCACTGAAGGATTAGTAATTAGAAATCTTATGGAAGGATTTGCTTTCAGTAAGTAATTTTTTTAAATGGCAAGGTAGTTCATGAATCAGTCAGACATTGCCAAAAATTAATACTAAAGAGCTAATTTCCTAAGAAATTCTGATTTACTCTGACAGATGCTGATAAAACCAGACGCCTCTTTCAGGCAAACAGAATCCTGTTAGCAGGATTCCTGCAGGAAATAACCATAGAGTTTAGAAATAAACAGTGAAACAATTAAAGTGTAATCTTCACATGCTCAAAAATTGCTAACAGAAAAGTATTTAGTGGCTTTTGAAAGTCTTAAAATAAATAAAAAAAGAGTTGATACATTTGTTTAGCTTTATTTTTACAATAACTCTTTTCTAGCCTCCTACCATCATGAAAATGACTAGAACACAGACAAGAATGATACGTGACAGAACTTATGAAACAGCCGAACATATATAAAAAAGACTCCCTGGGAATTAACAAAAGAATAATTCTTAATGAAAAACCTATGTTTCAATTGTTCAATATTCAGGAAAACACCAAGAAAAAACCAAACGTACAATGTCATCTTTAATATACATCAGTCTAGTACTGAAGAAAGCAGACTAAAAATCATAACTCACTGGAAAAATATATCCCAGAGCACTATTCCTGAACTTCTTGATACACGTGCTATTTTTTCACTTTATGCTAGTTCTGTCACCGTACCTTTTGTGGCTGTATCTGGGATTCTCATGGAAAACACTGTACCTGGGATTCTCGTGGTTAGCATTCACAGTTTACTTAGGTAAGAACAAGAGGGGTAATATTACCAGCTCAGATGAAGCTAGCTGCAGAGACATTATGACAGGCAGTCATTTCCTACTGGAATAAAGCAACATAAAGGTGATTCTGTCAGCGCAAACATCAGGGCAGGGGGAACAATTAATTAAACAAAATATCTTTTTAATTTTTAATTATTAAAAACAAATGTAACTCTTACCAAAGTGTACCATGCAACTTCTGCATAAAAAATATACTATTCAGTATAATTACCTTCTTTTCTGCAAGACAAGTGCTACTATATCCAGTTCTAATTAAATCTGTGTAAACCTGCACAGATTCACTTGTCCTTAAGAGTTACAGAAAAATTACACTGGTGTGATATATGGAGAGAACACTGTCCATAAGAATAAAGTATCCTAAGTTCAACTACTGCCAAACTGCACAGCCACCAGAGGTTGTAGTCAACTTTAACGCCACTAATGAATGTCACACTAAGTCATACGGAACACTGTCAGAAGAAGAGAGGTTAATAGCTTAAGGCATTTCACAGCACAAGGATTTTAATTCACAGGGTTGCAGTCTTCAGCAGAAAAGCAGTCCATTATGCCCTCCCAACCTTCTCCATGCTTCATTTGCCCCAATATGTTTGTGTATAAATATTTAGATTGAGAACTAAAGCTTAAATTCAATCATCTTACATTAAAAACAATATTTTACATTCAGCTCTTAATAGAAATGAATACTGCATTATTTATTCAGTATACTACTTGAGGCTCCTCTTATTCAGTTCCTCTCTAAACAGTTCTATTGTTTCAGGTTTTTTTCAAAACATTTCTCTACCTGCTAAATTAACCTTGAAGTTCTTCGTACTTTCATTTTTGATCCACATCTTCAGAACTAGTATTATAATCATCCACAGATTTTAAAGGCATTGTGACTCTCTGTTCTGATCATAAAGAGCAGGCCAAAAAAAACATGCAGTACTTCATGCTTACAACTCCTTTGTGAATTGTAAGGGTTAAGCTTAAATGAAAGATGTAAAGTATTAAAACCATGGTAGATTTTACAACTCAAACTTTCAGCTTAAAAATGAAATTTAAATGGCAAATGCCTTGCATTTCAGGAATCAACTTGCAAAACACAACTTTTTAGATTTAAAAGAATAAAGTTCTCCAAGGCAGTATTGTTTTTTTTCCACTAAACAGTTCCACCTTTAATACATGTGCAATTTTCCAAAGTGCTAATAAGCCGTAGGCTACAAATCTCTTCCACATAAATTTCACATACACAAAAAAGGGACAACTTCTCCTTTCTCCCTTTCTGCATTCTAGCAAACGGTATTCTTGGTTTCCATGTAGCCCCCAATAAAACATGCACAGATACAGCCTGCTTTAGTGGCTTTGCAGGTACAATCCTAGAGATATACCTGTACTTTCACACGCTTTGATGTCCTATTTTTTGCCTAGCTTAATTACACTTCAAACACCCTGAGGTTTTGGAATGCTCAGGGAGGTGAACCTGAACCTTGCAAATTCCTTCTCAGTTCCCCCACACTTTCAAAGAAAGAAGAAAATCCGTAATTCAGCAGAAAACTTGGCTTATTTTTGTAAAACACCCCGTCACTGAGAAGTAACATTCTGTTAACAATAATAACAGAAAAATGAACAAAGATTAATTAAACTACAAAGCAAAATGGAATTACTCTGACAAAATGATATTAAATTCTACATTTTTACCTTAAGGCATTATTTAATTATGTTATTTCAATCTTTCTGTGATCTGCAAACTGCCTTAATACTTAATCATAACCTTGCAGACAATAAAAATTACAATAGAACAACCTTCGATCCAATTACCATTTACTAGTATTACAAAAAAGAGCATTTATTTTCAGTCCTCAAGAACCCACAGTAGAGAACGCGTTTTCATGTTTTTTGTGCCTACATATTTGCAAACTAGACTGTACTACAGAAATGACTTTAATGGAGAATATCTAAGAAAAGACAGTGCAGATATGAGTCTGCAATGTGTGCAGACTAAGTCTGCACTTTGCTCACATGACTGACAAATCTCTGTATATAGATTTATATGTGGAAAAATGAACAGTCGGAAACAATCTGAAGAGGAGGAGCTGCAGTGCCTGAAGGACAGCATCTATTATTGCATTATTATTCAACTAGATTTTGTCACCAGATTTTCAGTAAGATAGTATCTACAGACTCCATGGTTAATGAGGGACTCTCTGTGGCTCACACTGTACAAACACAGCACTCATAAAAAGGAGGGTCTTACCCCAGAGTTTGCAGCATAAGGATGGCTGGCACTGGAACTTGCCTGCATGCCCCAGGGCCAGCAAACAAAGGCCAAGCTGTCTTGCTCTTACTCTCACCATCACATATTCCACTGTGCTGCAGGACTCCAGGAAGTCAGGATACATTAGAGGGGCATGGGATTTTGTTGGGGTATTGAGTAGAGAGATTTACACCTTGATCCGTCCTACGGAAGGCCCTCCAACCTTTAAGCGATTGGTGGTGAAAAGAGTCCTAGCCAGACACTCCATCCACATTGGTAGGTTTAAAAATAATCACTGCACTACCCTTCACAAACCTGTTTACTCTGATTTTGAATCCATTTATACTTTCAATGCCACAACATCACATGGCAACAGGCTTTTTAATTTAATTTTGTCATACATGTGGAAAAACACTTTTTTGTTTGTTTTATTACGCATTCTTTAGGTCCCAAGAAATGATGCAGACTGTTTAGAAAATTTTCTGAAATACAAATAATACAGACTGTGTTACAGGGAAGAAAAAAAAAAAGAAAGAAAGAAAGAAAGAAAGAAAGAAAGAAAGAAAGAAAGAAAGAAAGAAAGAAAGAAAGAAAGAAAGAAAGAAAGAAAGAAAGAAAGA
>VZSV01000128.1:2447668-2461500 GCA_013398735.1 Nothocercus julius | reverse complement strand
AGTGAGGGTGACAGAGCACTGGAACAGGCTGCCCAGAGAGGTTGTGGAGTCTCCTTCTCTGGAGATCTTCCAAACCTGCTTGGCCGCAGTCCTGAGCCACATGCTGTAGGTGACCCTGCGTGTGCAGGGGGGTTGACTAGATGATCTCTAGAGGTCCCTTCCAACCTTAAGCATTCTGTGATTCTATGATTATCACCAGATACACTTCAAGAAAACAAACACACTGGATCAAAGGTAAATGCTCAGCCCACGTGATTACAAGAAACATTAAACCCAAAAGAAGCGAATCACACCAGAAGAGAAATTGCAAAGTAAGGATTGCACAACGCCCCTGGCATCGTGGCAAGAAGCTTCCTCAAGGTCTCCTGGCCAGCAGTACATGACAGCTTCTGCCTTTTAACTTGGTATTGTATCATAGTGCCCTGGAACTCAAAAGCAGTGCATGAGAACTATCATGTTGTTTTGGGACCTGGCATTTAACAAGTGAGATTACCAAAGACAGGGTTACCAAATCGTATTATGGAGGGGAGAGGGTTTTCCTGCCTAAAGAGTGAAAAAAGGGGACACAGTTTGAACAACTACATACCCACTCTTTCCACCATCCCTTTGGGTGACACTGCCTGGCCCAGCTTGCATGTCTGTGTGCCCCATGCTGCAGAGACAGTCACAAATCAAAAAAAGGAAAGCCTTGCCCCTGACTACCTTTCTGGATATCAAAGTTTTAGTACTTTCCCTTCTCCAAGCAGATTTCTTTGTCTGTCTCTATCTGAAGAATGGAGCTTCTCATTTTTGCTCCAGTGCCCTAGCCCTTCAGTGCCCACTCTTCCCGGCAAGAAGACAACAGATGGAATTTGTAGCTGAAAAGAAACAAGAAGTAAAAAAGCATTTCCAAATGACTTGTTTTCAAAAACCTTCTTAGGATACTCGCAACAGAAATAAGGAGGATGGAAATAACTCCCAGCATCCTTAACAAGAGAAGTTTCAGCTGTGCTGAAGAAAGAGTGAGACTGAAGCTCTCATCTTCCTGATGTTTCTCCAACAACCTTCCTTCCCACTGCCATCCACATCTGAACAGCTCTTCAAATATTTTAATCATAATCCTTCTGTGCATTACATTCTGAGCAAAAAATACCTGAAAATGAGGCACTTTGTAGACAAGAGTTTAAAAAAAAAAAAATCCAGGAGAAAATTACCAAACTTATTCTCAGAGAAAAATATGAAGTATAAAAGGCAGGGGTGAGAAAACAGTACCACACTCATTCTGGCAATTGTTCTAAGCAAATCCAAACATGATATTATAAGAGCTAACATTGAGCAAGCCTGGTAAGAGACAAGATTATTATTCCTTAATGTTAGTCTGTCTCACAAGTTATTTTCACTCTTATTTAACACAACAGTTCAAAAATTTAATTACCAAAAAGGCAACAGTATCTACTACGCATCATATGTTAAATTATTTCTTCTCTTTTTTTCTTTTTGAAGAGGGTGTGGGGACAAACAACCCTGTTAATATGCAATTTCAGCTGTGTTCAGACTGAACATCTTTCAAAGTAGGACTCTCACATGCTAAGAACTGTTGCCTCCTGTTCTTCTAACACCGAGAATGGAATGCTCCAGAGATCCCAGCAACAGTCCTTCAAAAGCACCTGAGGAAGATAAATAACAATCCTTCAGATCAGTAACATATCAATTTGAATTCTGGGCCAAAAATGAGGTAATGACCTGAAGCAAAAGAAAACATGGTTTAGCAGCACCAGGTTTGCAGACAACAAACAGTTTTGCTGCGTGTTGCAGAGAGCTAAAAAACTGCATGCATTTTGTGAGCAAGTCTTCACGCTATTTGAAGAGTAGAAGAAAGCAACAGGCTTTCTGAGAAGGGTCTAAAGCAAAGTCTTTCTGAGAACACAGATATTTAGTGAATGACAAAAATATATCTGCCCTCCAGTATCAAGTGAATACCAACCACTTGGCTGTATATTGAGATACTTACAATATGAAGATGTTTATTTAGTTTAACTGGCAATTAGATGGAATAAAAAAAACAATGAAGAAATCAGAATAGTTTGAGATAAACCACATTTTAGTGATTCTTATGAGATCACCTCAGAAGAACACTGAAACAGCTTTTAAAGTAGCACCTGATTCAGCCAACCTGCAAAACTACTTTGACAAGAGACCAAACTCATGAATGTATGAGATCAAAAGGATTATAATAATTAAAAAGAAAAAAAAAAAACACAACTCTCTCCTTCTTGAGGGACTTGCTCACAGGAATGACATATACGACAGTTCAGTGAGCATACTGACTTTGGCAAGCAGGGTAACTGACTTGAGAAGTCTCCCCTTCCCCCTTTATCCATGTTCCTTCTAAGCTGCAGCATTACAATTCACCTCCTTTTTCTACCTTTGTTTTTTCATGTCTTCAAGGAGGAGCTGACTGCTGTACCTGACTCAGAGCACCATTCCACAAACACCTGAGAGCACTGCAAAAAGCAGTAGGTGGTACAGCATTCTTAAACTGACTTTACTACTCATGCCAGTGCCTCATGAGATTGCATCCTTGCTCAGATATCATGGAAGAGCACAACATTATTTTTATAGCTACTTTACAAAACAGAGCATTAGGAGATAAACACTTGGCATCAGAACACAACTTAATGGCTTGGTTTTTTTTTTATTTTCTAAGATACCTAATCAAATCCCTCTTCCTTCTCATTGCTCCTTCCGCATATAGCAGTTACTATTACTACACAACCCACAGTTCCAGAATTTCTGTTTTTGCCCGATTAAGCTACTTCTAAAGGCCCTAGTATGGTAAAGGATACCTCCTGCTCTTTCACTCGTTTCATCAACATTGTTCGGGATAAGATCTTAAATTACAAGCAACAGAAAAGTTACTTCTACGGTGCTTAACTTAAGAAGCTTCAGACTTGTAACACTTCAGCTTCTAGTGCAGCTGTACTACACTGTAAGAAGTGTGGAATCAAGAAACAGGAACACATTTTTACCTATTTTAGCTACCTTTCTGCTGCAATAGTTGTTTACAAATTTGAAAAAACATGTAAGAACACAGCAATAGAACATACCCACAGTAACTGCTGTTCTCTTAGAAGGCTTTGAGGGGTTATTCATTGTTTTTTTTTCTTTAAGATAAACAATTGTGCTTAAGTGTCATTGTAAAGTCAGAGTCACTGAGGCCATTATAAGTAAATAGGAAGTTACATGCCATATTCTCCTAGGTATTAAAAATTCCTTTCTTCTTTAGAAATGACTGTTTAATGTTTACCTTTTACAGAAAAGATAAGAGCTGTTTCTCCCTGTGTCTAACAGTCTAAGAGATACCTTAAGAAAATGCTTTACATCTACCAGCCTTTATGGCTGATCAGGTATAATGGAAGAGCTGTGTCATTTGTTTGAAGGCCAGAAGTTTGAACCCTCACATTGAGCTGAAATTCTTACTTTATTCATACTGTAGTGTTTTAGTCAAAATACTCACCAGAAATAATTAAGAGAACAAATCTAAAATCTTAGACCATTGACTTATTAAACTGAATTCCCAATTAACGACCACACAATGGAAAATGAAGTGAGGATCCAACAGTCCTGATATGTTAGTATTGACATCTACCTGTGAAAAGTTCATGGGAGATCAAGGACATACCAATTAATATGCCTTCAACTCCTAAAATATACAGATGAATTCCCCAGGTCATAGTTAAAAAGTTTTCTTCTGGTTTAAAAAGACTCTAACTATTGGGACAGAAGGTTAAACTCTGGTTCTTTTACACTAATGACTGAAAACTCCAAAGTCCAGCAGTTTCAGCTAACATTTATCAGCCCTCCATCACCAGTTCTCTTTAGTCATTACTCAAATGAAACATCAGATGCCTTGATCTATTGCAGGAATAAAATAAGATGTTTTTCAAGAAAAGGTAATGGATGACTTTAGAAAATATATATTTAGTCATCCTGGAAGCAAACAAGAATTCACTGTTGTCAATGGCTACTTTTCAAGTCAACTTGTCAGGCGAGTGGTCTCCTGAATTCTTATTAGCTACCATTTCTGAATAGTCTTCAGGCTTGTTAACCTGAAGAGCAAAGGCAATTATAGCAATGGTCAAGTTTTTATTTAAAAAGCTGTCATCATCCTACGAGCAAACAGAAAAAAATAAAGCATTACTTTTCAGTGATGATACTAAGAACTGTAGAAGTAAAAACTAACAGAGAACAACTCTGCTGAACCATATTTATCTTTTCCAAAAGAATTAGAGAGTTCTCTTTTATGCGGCAATAAAAGAGACTGAGTAAAAATTCAAGACAGACATGTACATTCTCAGTAATTAACATGAGCATCCTTGTATGATTTAATCATACCGGTTGCTTTCATCTTGTTTGGGCTTTGGCAGCTCTCACTAATACAATGATATATTAGCTTTAGAGAAACTTTTATTCAACTCTTTCAAATATCATCAGATTACAACTGTTTAAAAAACTGAAGTATTGACTATAATCAGTAGAGACTCAAAAGAAATTACAGAATCTGTTATCACCAGCACAAAGTTATTTTTGACGAGAGAACATTAAAGCTAAATTTTGTTCCTAGAGCCACAGCACCAAAAGTCATTTACTGTTTTCTTACAGCAAATGATGCTCTTCCCTTTATTTCCATTACTATACTCTCACTCATCACAGCATTAGGATTAGTTTAAATTGCCTTTCCTTCTCCTTCTTTCCAATCTCTTCTTTGTTTTCCTAGTGTCTCCCTGCACACATTAACTTGATTCTTTAAGGATTAAGTTATAAGAGACAGCAAACAGGATTGCAAAGAAAAAGATAATGTAAGTGTATTTAGCCACTTCTTACCTAAACTCAGATACAGATAAAGATACAGCACAATATACAAGGTCAGATACACAACTATGAAGGCATCTGGTTAAAACTGACTATAGAATCTTCATACAAATTTAATGCAGGTTAGGGTCAGCAGAGCAAATCCTATTCCAGACCACAACCAGAGCATAACTAGAGTTACACTGGTCAGAGATAAAGATACCACATTGTAGTCTCTGTATTTTCCTAGTTCACAATGATCTCTGTATAATTATATATAAGAGCACACAGTTGGCTGATGACTTTTTATGCCAGAGATGTTTAAGTCTCCATAAAGCAGAATTACGGAAGGGCAAAAGGTACTTTAAAGACACTTATCATCCCACATTTGCCCTGAGGTAAAAAGGGAAGGACTAGGGATTTGGGGACTCCTCTCAGTTTTAGTTTGACTTTTAGATTTTTACAGTATCCTAATCAGGTCAAACTGTAAGAAAGTTATTCAATATATCATTTTCTCTGGGATTTGGTTAATGCTTAAAAGCATAAGAATAAGTAATTTCCCATATTACAGAATATCTAAAGTCTACAAAGAGAGATATTATTTTGGAGTTTTAAAAACCTGTAGCATCTGACCAATTTCTGATGGGAAGCAATTGCAGTATCCTCAATCATATGCTACAGGAAAGCAGGTAACTTGTCATAGCAAAAGGTACTTCCCTATGGGTAATATTTTCAAACTCAGGCTAAAGAATTTGCTTTCATTACTGCTCATGTTACACTTTTTTCCAAATATAGAGGGCATAATGGCTATTTCAAGCAATGCTTTTCATTAAACTAAGTATCTTTAAGCCTAATCATATTTGTACTGTGTTCCATCCAATTAACTCTTCATCCTAATTAGATCTTTGGGTTCCACTATCAAATAAGCATGTAAAATTATTCGCACTGTTGTTTAATTCTAAAAAAAAAAAAAACTGAATTATACCTGCACTAGATATCATTTATTTTAAAGTCTAGACATGAATATATACTTTGTTATACAGAGGTATGCACAAATTTTAAATATAAAATATAAAAATTCTCATACTCTGGAAAATGCTCTGAAGTTATTAACTGATTATTGCAATACACTTACACAGTAATGATAAATGATAAAACTATTTTGCTATCACAGCATCTACTAGATAGAAGTTCGACCTTTTTCTGTACAAAATTTACAATGCTATATTTTAAAGAACTATTAACAATGTCTAAAGAACAAATAAACATTTGTCAAGTAAGAAGAAAACATTCCATACACTAAGACTTAAATCTGGTCTTATGTCACTATTTTAATTGTAGAACATTTAAGGGGGCTGGAGGAGTCACATGTCCTTTTTCCTTTCCTTCCTCTTGCTACTTCTCTTTCATGGCATTCTCCCCACTAGTCGCCAGGCAAGGCAGAATCACAAGCAGTGATTATTACACACATCAGTGCTTCAAACAAAAGGCAGATACATTTTGTGCAGTTATTCAAAGTTTCTTTGTTGTGTTTGTTCAATTTGATATTCATCAAGAACCGGAGTTGGCAAATGTGAGGCTGTCTCATTGTATACATTAAGTTATATCAGTAAGTCATACAGAAAAGACCATAAAAGTAATTCAGTGCTCTTCTAAATAATTTGGAGGGGAGGCAGATATAAGAAGAAATAGGGGTACATCTTTCAGCCTACCATCCATAGTCAATATTCCCAACTGTGTTCAGTCTAAAAAATGTTACAGCACGAAAACTCTCATATCAAATTGCTAAATAGAAGCTTGCCACTGATTTCAGTACCTAGAGGAATACTTCTTTGTTCCATTTTTGCTGCATTGCTCATACACTTCTGTTTGCTGAAGCACAAAATCAGTCAAGAAGGCTCTATCCTTGGGTGCACAGACAGT
Source organism: Nothocercus julius (assembly GCA_013398735.1). Classification (NCBI taxonomy): domain Eukaryota; kingdom Metazoa; phylum Chordata; class Aves; order Tinamiformes; family Tinamidae; genus Nothocercus; species Nothocercus julius. The sequence continues at coordinate 2,454,747 of VZSV01000128.1, read as the reverse complement.
ACAATTTAGTGTTTACAGGGACTTGGTCACACGCCATTACTCTTCTAGCACCTCAGTAACTCACTGCTCAGTTTAGAATCTACTTACATAATAAAAAGGGCAAAAACAAATAATTATAAAAAATTCAATTACACTATATCCTTGGTTTGGTGGTTCTAACATAAGTTATCAAATATTCCGTTTTTTACTTCAATGTCATTTTCATCCTTATTTTTGTATTCCACCATCTGAAAAGCAAAGCAGAGATCTTCAGAAAACAGGTGACAGGAAGAAAGATAAAAAACATATTTGCCAGGAGGATCAGAGGTAAAGCTCTGTGGGCAACATTAGCATTTATGTCAGACTGCCTACATTGGCACTATCAGTTCACTGAATTTGGTTTCAGTTTCTTTAAACAATCTGCCAGAATCCCTTTAGATTTTATTTTGGAATCCTTTAATATTTGGTTTAAACAATTTACCACAGGGAATGAGTGACAAAGCAAAGGAGTCTAATGAACCTTTTTTGTTAACTCATTTGCAGCGTCAAAAGAGTTTCTGCATGTTTTGCAAGTGCCCTATGATATGAGCACTAATTTTCCTGAATTTGGAAATCTGCCTTGTGAAATGCTAGAAGCCAAGTCAAATTCTGACACTACAGTCTGCTCCTTTTCTCAGCAGATTTCTTCAGGTGAAAAAGTAGGAGACGATAGGAAGGAAGCCTGGTTCTTTTAACCTTATCTCAGTACTCCTAAAAGGAGTTAGAGCTGAAGATAAGGGATGTTGAGTCACATGTCTTTTCTGCCCTAGAGTTCTTATCAGAATGGGGAATGATCTCATTTCTACAATGCCAATTTTAAGCTACTGCAAATCCAACATCTTTAGAAGAGTTGTCCCTGATGTGTACAAACACAAACAGAATCAGATGTAGTCTTAACATATAACTATGACACTCAAATTAGGGCTAGCACTTCCTTCCAACTGCAATTCCAAATAAAAAAATAAAAACTATGTTTGACCTTTGAAGTGATCTTTTCTGCAGCTGCGCCCGGCTAGAAGCGTTTAGGGAGAGGAGACAGATTTTTTTTTTCCTGATCTCTGAGGTGACATTTAACAGGCCTTGGAAACAGACATGGACTGCTGTAACAGTCTACTCAGAAAGGCCTTAAGCTTGAATGACTTCTGAAAATGAATAAAATTCAGTGCATTTACCACCTCCTTCCCTGACAAAGCACTTTTTCCCCTCAACTTTATCTTCCTCTTGACAGTAGCCATTACCAACAGGGCTGAGGTGGACCATAATACACCACACTTTATAATATTATAACAATCAGAACAAGGAAGTTGTGTATTTTTAAACGTCCTTCTACTAGAGCTTTGCATGTTTGGATAGAGCGGCAGTGAGGGGGCTACAACCAGTAATACAGACCAAGAGCACTGGAAAAGGAAGAGAGGGAACATATGGCAAGAGCCACTGAGTGCTTCTCCGAAGCTTACAATTATGATTGAATCCAAGAGTGATCCAGCTGGCCCTTCACCCACAGCAACAACCACTTGGCTTGGTAGTTTAAGCTACATACACTGTCTACTGCCTGCCTGTTCCTCTAACTAGAGCTTTTACACTCCTGTTGTCTACCCCAAACTATGACTGCAATTTTCTTTTCCAGACAGATTTGGTTCCAAATGGAAGAGCTTCCAGCACATCTGCCTAATTTGAAAAACAATATAAAAGAGGCTTTCAAGTCAAGGAGACAAAAAAATTTAAGGTTCACAGCTTTGCAGCTTGAGCTTCCTAGCTTAGCTTGTTTGGACACTACAAGTGATTGCTGCTTCTTTGTCTAGGTAAGGCCTCACAAGCACGCAGAAATAACTGTATTACCATTCCTTTGGATGTACCCTCAGTATATCATCCACCTTTCTCCAATTTTCCCCCGCTTCTAACATCACTGCTGAACTCAAGAAGGTACTTGGATGTACTAATATGCAGGTAATACGTATCTGAAATTATCCCAGTTTAAAGGATAGTATCAATATAAGAAAAGCCCTATTAAGAAAGTTTATTTATTTTAACTGTGAAGAACATCCCCTTCCACTTACATGTCAGGTTTGCCAAGAACTACAACCTCACCTACTAAAAAAGCAAAATTTCATCAGAAAAAGCCATCCTGAAAATGAAAGTAAGGACTGCAGGTAATACAAATAATAATAATACTACCAGCAACAACATACACTGAATCACTGGATGTCCAGAAAGACTGGAAAGATGAGTTTGAAATTTGTTTCTACGGGAAAGCTTCCAAAATCAACTTTACTTAACTGGCATTGACTGTATGGATTGACTGATATTATAGATAGTAATAGACTTTTGGAAGTCTTATTAAATTGCAGTTTGAGCTCCTTTGAAAAAATATGCAGAAGTTAATCAATTTTAGCTATGAAAACATTATATTTTGGATCAACATTTTAATTTAACTTGAAGTACTCACAGTCTTAGCCCCATTCATTAACAGAGCTTAGCAAAACTCATTCACTACTTCTTCATGTCCCCCAAAGTAAACTCTTTTTTGATCTCCTTGGTGACCTATGTTTATCTTAGATAAACCTTATCTACATTATCCATAGCCTAGCTGGGGATACAGACAACAAAAGGAAATGTAATATAGCTTTTGATATTTATTGTCTATGTAATATACAAAGTTCAATTAAGAATAAGATTCTATGTTTAAAAACTGCTGTATTTTCTGCAGTACAACGTAACAATTAAAGCTTTTTATCTGAAGCAGAGAAGGCTGAAGGCCTGCCACATGAGGGTCACACAGAAAAGGACTAAGTTCTTAGATAAAGGAAGGATAAATAATTTGCAAAGGGCAGTAAACATATCAAACAGGCTAACTAACAAAGCCTTTATCTCTGCCATTCCAGGAGGCAATGGTATTCATACAGATCTCCTTCCTCCTTCTCTAGAGCAAGGGTACCTCAGGTAGCCCACACTTCACAAAAATGAATGCCTGCTTAGCAGAAATTTATAGTTGCATTCCACAGGTGAGGAAGGAGGAAAGATCAGCTATTCCTATCCACGTCTTAGTGATCCATAAGTGAAGCACAATGCCTACACAGAGCATTCAACAACAAAACAATAAAACCACCATATAACATGTTCTCATGGCTTTCTGAAGTGATTCAGTGGCACTGTAGCCATAAAGCAAGCTTTTACTCCTGCAAGCCAGGTCAATTTCTTGAATCAAAAAAAAAAAAAAAAAAGAAGAAAAAATGCAAATCTTAGTACTGATATTACATAGACTTGCTCTATCACTCATTTCAGAGCCAAGTCTCCACAGTCTCAGCAATACTAACAATGTGTTCGTTACTAACTTGTATCAAGATTGACACCCAGTGGCCGAATCTTTTAACTGATTTTTCTGCACACCAACTTGATTTTTAAGAACTGTATTTCAGAGGTTCTGTACCATAAATAATTAAAATCAGATGAAAAGTCACACAGTAGGTGAGTACCAATTTCTCAGAGGTGTTCAGGGAAACAAACAGGTCAGATATTAAAGGTATATTTATAGTGTTGCAAAGTAAGTTTTAAAAGCTATAGGCTCTTAAAAAGCTAGGTAACAATCTTCTGTACTCATCTTCGGTGCTCTGTGGGATGCTTTGTATTTAATATTAGCTGTACTAGACAGACAGGAAAAAGACATTTTGATACTAAACTACTGTGGTATATTAACTATAAGCATCAAAAATGGATACCTATTTCCTGCAGCTTCCTAGTTATCCTTTTTACAAGGATTATAAACTGTAAGCATTGCATTAAATTCAAATATTAATGACTGATTAGTGATTGATTTCCCTTGGTGCAGCATTAATTTACAAGTTATAGATACTTAACTTCAATCTAACTCCCAAGAAGATTATTTTGGAGGGGAATAAAGAAAATACAGAATCCAAGCAAAGTGAGACTCTACTTGCAAAAGATGAGTTTCTCTCTCTTGCTTTATTTATTTCAAAACCATCAAGACAATAATACACAAGTCTCTCTTGATTGGGGGAATATTGTTCAATCTAACTCAGAGTTCATGAAAACATGTTTTTGTTCAGGAGACACTTCCACTTGGTAGAAGCAACTATAACTCCCTTAGTTACACCTGACTCTGCAGGTTGTGCCACTCCCTCATGACAGCCCTAAGAGAGATGGCACATCATAGCCCTAAGATATGATGCTGTGCCCTAAGATAGTGGCCAGAGTGTGCCACTCCCTCATGACAGCCCTAAGAGGGAACCAAGTGCACAGCTGTCCCGGGACTGATGGTGGTGGTTTGCGATTTCCTCTGCCCTGGAGAGGAATCCTTTCCAACCTTGGCAGTAAGGTGGGGGGGGGCACAAATTCGCTTACGCAAAGTGGCAACTGAACCCCAACAACCACCACAGGCCCCTTGGCTGGTCTCAATTCTGGGGCACAGTGTGTAGTCCAGACAACAACCACCACCATCACTCTACCTGCCACGGGAACAGGTATTCACTTACCTACCACCCAAGGCATGCTTCCTGTCGTGTGCACTGTTGCAGAGCATTTTATAGCAGTATCAGATGCCAAAGTAATTCTGTATTTTTAAAGCCAACTCTACAGAAGGGACCAAGTCTCTACTATAGAAAGCCACTAGTCATTTCATCCTGCACACTACAGGATTTGTTTTCCTCACTGCTCAGAACAAATTCCTCTCCAGTTAAAGCAACTTCTGCTCCCTGAAGTTAGGAGCTAACCTTCCAGTGACTGCTGCGGAGTCAAACCCCCTCCTCTGAAGAGAAGCTTGGTATATGCTGGTGTGCTGTAGCACTTTCAGCTCTACAGCCCAACTTGGCAGAAAACTGGTAACTAGGCGCTGCGTTTAAAACATGTCTTTTCTCTTCCTCCTTTTGAGCGGAGCAGCGAGGCCGACTCAGCAAGCTCAGCAACTGAGCACCCCCGCCACGCAGGGAGGGAAGGCGGGAAGAGGCCGGGGCCGTCATGGTGTCCGCGCTGGGCGGGAAACGCGCCTCCCGGCATTCACAGCGGCGGCAGCGCGAGGGAACTACAAGGCCCAGGGTGCCCCGCGGCAGCCGTGCCCTAGGCCTCCCTGGGGACTGGCGATGCCGACGGCACCCGGCGCGAAGGCGGACACGCCGGTAAGTCACTCCGCCCCGCGCGCTCCTCCCGCGAGGTCTCGCGCCATCAGCGAGCCTCGCGTTAGCCCCGGGCGGCTAACGGACACAAGTACAGCAAGGCGGAGGGGTGCCGCGCTGCAGGCACTCCTCAAGGAAAGTGGATGAGAACAACTGTCCTAACACAATGCCTTAGAAACAGTTCTGTATTATTTTCAATCTCCAAGATGCATTTACAAATACATATTTAAATGTTTCCAACTTCAAAAACTGAAAATAGAGTTAAGAACTAAGGCAGAGATTTGCCAGCTTGTCATAAGTTGAAGACCCACCCTCAACTCTAAAACACAAAATGTTTAGCACCCTAACGGTGCTGCGGCATCAAGGCGCAGTGAGGGACGGCAGCAAAACATACTTTGCACTAAGAAGCTACAGGATACAATTGCAAAATTCAAAATACTTGTCCAGGTATTTTTTTCATTGGTGCCAACATAGCAAATCAAATCTTTAAGATTTCATTTACCTTTCATTTTGATCTAGTTAAATATTCAGTATTTTTTTATCAAATGTTCAAATACTCAGAACCTTGCAAGTGTATTTGTACTCTTTTATTTATAATCTTCTACACTCTTGTTTGACTGAATGCCACAAATACTTTTGAAAATGTCTGTTACTCATGTAACATGCATAGTCATGTATGCATTTACATACTGGGATCTTAGAAAATCTCTCTTACTGAAGGAAACTAAAAATCAATGGAAAATTACAATATATTTTTTCAAATAAATATTTTCATAGCAAAACAAAAGCTAGTTACACTGGTATTATACCCCAGCCTAAATTTACTTACCATGAAAATGGTTGGAGTGACCTTTTGGGTGTGCTGTATAAATACAATGGGAAAGTACTGAAGACAGCCTCATCTCGTGTATCCTTCCCAGAGCTTCAAGTTGTCTGGCTATGCTTTCTGCAAAATCTTAAAGAAGTACAGTACTAAGAAATGAGGAAATGGAGAGCAAGGTTCAGACTAGCTGCAGACGAGGAGGCCTTGTTTACCATTCTGGTTGCAAAAAAATCTGCTAGGAGTCACTAAAATCAGCTTGGAGTTTCACAAAGAGCAACTTTTTAACATAGACACCTTGCTTGCAGCGTTTTCTGTGACATGATGTTTAGATGAAAACTGAATAAAGTTGGTTTGCTTTGACCAGCTTGTTCAGACCACGCTCAAGATCTGTACCAAAAAGTAAAGAAGAAATCCTGCCCTTACTGGAATCACTGGAAATTCTGCTACTAACTTCACTTAGGCCAGCAGCTCAAGGTAGTTTTTTATAAGTATGCACCTTAAGACATTTTTCATATAGAACAATAGATTTTGTGACAGAACATATGTCCATATTTAAAAATTTAAAAGCTCCAGCCACAACAATGAGTAAATAAATGACAATTTCTCAAGACTTACTGTGTTCAGTCTAAGGTATACTTTGCAGTCAAAAGGCAAGATACAGGTTTCCATTTTATCCTTCTTCATATACAGTCTTTACTGAAATTAGTTCTGGTTTTAATTTTCTCATTCAATTACTTTGAGTATTTCATCAACTCTTTTTCACAGATTTAATACAACTTATGGGACTGTGAGTCACATTCTTTATGTCATTGCTCTTTAATATGAGGACTCAAAATATTCAATATATGTAAATGAAATATTAAAAGTCCAAATCATGTGGTTTTCTTTTTTTCCCTCTCTGGGCACTTTGGTCACTTTGATCATGGACTTAAATGTACTGTGTGATACCAATGCCGTAGAAATACCATTACAGCATGACACATACAGGTTAAACGGTCAAGACTATCCTGAGGCAATGAAATACTAGAATAAGATTTTGTGAAATGTAGGTATTTTTAACAGTTCACAGTGGAGAAGATATGTGCACTATCTACATAGAGGTGGCAAAAAAA
>VZSV01000128.1:2434551-2446523 GCA_013398735.1 Nothocercus julius | reverse complement strand
ACTCCAGGTGTGGCCTCACCAGGGCTGAGTAGAGGGGCAGGATCCCCTCCCTCAACCTGCTGGAGACACTCTTCCTAATGCACCCCAGGATCCCATTGGCCTTCTTGCCAGCGCAAAAGAAGTGTACTGTCACTTTGCTTTCCCTTCTTAATAGCACTTAAACACACATGAATGTTCCTAATAATAGCTTTTCAAGACGCTTTTATTTTTAAGAGTTTCCTTAGAAGCATCAATGGCACACATGCAATTGCATCACTAGCATTACATTGGCATCCCTTATGTTTTGATGAACTGTCATTATAAGCAAAGTGCAAGTTTTGAGAACACTACAACTTGAGAAGACAAGTCTAGAAGTGTTCTGTGTGATATGCCACATACCTGGAATTCTGCAAGAAATAATACCGTGCATCCTACGCAGTCAGCTATAAAAACGTGGAGGCCCCACTAAGCTTTCAAAGTTGCACCTGGCTGAAAAAAAGTGTCCTAAGGGCAAACATCATTCATTAATAGAAAGAAATACCCTGAAGCCAAGAACTTGCTATGAAGCATACAAGCAAGAGTTATTTATCTAAGATTGCCAGGTAGGTCTTAAGGTAAGAATTAGCAGTGAAAATGAAAGGATGACATTGTTTTGCTTCTAAAAGGCACACAATCCCAATCATAGTTAACAAGCTTTTTCTGGATAGCATTACTTTTTTCTCAGTAGATTTAGGGGCTATGTGAGATTTATTGTATCAATTTCAGTTAAACACCATATTATTTGTATTCCCTAAAGGGCAAAAAAAGTCTATTTTCATTCCTTGTCTTAACCAAAATCTACCTATGTCAGTTATAAGCATGGGAAATCAAAAGTGGCTTAATAGAAAATAATCATGCACCCCTACAACCTTGAAACAACATTGTTTCTGCAGTGTAAATGTGTGGCACAGACAGCTATATCTGACATGGTAAGGAGGAGCAGCCACACAGTATGAAGAGGTGCACTTCAGCCATCCTAGTTCACCAATTTTAGCACTAATTACTGGTAAATATGAAGACTACAAAAGAGAGCTAGAACCACAGCAAATGTAGCAGCACTATGTCTCATAAAAAGCTCTTTCATCTATTTAATTTGAAGCTGTACTTGCTTTCTCAGAGCCCTCTCAGTCTCCTTGGCTGTGGCTGTTACGTGAGGAGAAGCCTGAGCTGATGGAAGGTGAGGACAGCAATTAGCACCAGCTCCTTTTTGAGTGCACGCAAGTAGAAAAAGATGGGTCCAGAGAATGACGACTATGTATTTCTGTGGAAATCTAACTGTTTACTATGTTTGTTCCTGATGCAAAAAGCTTGCTGAGGATGTTTGAAAAACTATGTGACAATATGCAATCATTGATTTTAGAGATGGCCCTCAGGATCCGTTACCCCCTAACTTAGGTTTCAATGGCATCTTTGATTTAAGAAGTTTAGGCTGTCACTTACCTGTGGGGGAACTTCTGGAACAGAGCACATGCGAAAATCAGGCTGTTTGTATGGTATATGGTAATGCATGGAATTAATCTAGTCATCATATACTTCAATCTCCCAGATCTAACTGCACAGATCCCTTATTACGGGGAGATTCATTTAGGTCTCAAAGGCATCCTACAGACACACACCACTGTGATAATGTTGAAAACAGTCCATACTGAAAGTTGCCAAATTGTGAGAAATGTGCAGAAGGGTGGGGTGAAAGGTGCACGGTGGTGACAGGAAAGCAGAGTAAACATGTGGGCAGGGGATAGAAAGATGTTCTGTGGTGAGGACATTGGTTTGCATGTGCCAGTGTGGATGGGGATTTATGTATAGGGATGGCAGTGGGTAAAGAGAAGCCAGGATGCATGCGTGTATTCTGGAGGGGAGGAGACAAGGAGGGGTAGCTAGAAGGGGGAGTGAGAAGCACTGTTCTTCCCCTTTTTCCTTGCCTCCTGACACTTGACACCAGTTCCCGCAGGAGTTTACAGCCTTGCTTCTCCCTCCTTCCCTCACAGAGCACTCAGAACAGGGAGGACAACTGCCAGTGAGCCCAGGGCAGCATCCTGCATCTCTGCTGAGTTTCTTGCCACGGAGCAGTGAGGTAAGGACTCCACTGTCCCTTCTGTGTCCATGGCACCAGATACCCTGCCCTAAACTACCTGGAGCTAAGAAGCTCCTAGCTGTGCTAGGCACTTTTCTGAGAGATGTTCAGAAAGAGTGCAATATTGTGGCAGGTTTATTCTTGCCACTGAGCTGTCCTTTTGCTACATGCTGTATCTACCTGGGAATAGTTTGCAAGGAAAGGACAGTGAAACAGAAATGGGACGTGACAAACGTGTTCATACTTGAGCAGCCCGTGAGCTCCAGCTGTACCTCAGAGCCCAGGAAAAGTAGCTCAGACCTGTTAGGAGAAACAAGTCCTGTCTAAAGGGAGCGTCGAAAAGTAGGCTGAGCACTCTGTGCCCGCACACCTCCAGGGTCACACAGCACATGCACTCAGGCCTCGACAGCATGCCCGGGACATGACCATTCCTCTGCAGGACAGCCAAGAAGAAGAGACTGTCATGGAGGGGAGAAGGAGGCACTTCCCTCAGTTCTTTCTGCCTAAACTTAGCAAGGGAGTTTAAAAACAGCACCTCTGTGCAGGATCCAGCTTCTTCCATGGGCACAGCCCATGCTGCCTGAGAAGTGCACAGCAAGAGAGATCTGAAAATGCTTGTAAAATCTCTGTCTCTAGTTTGTCATGTTTTAGATCTACATGCACTGTACTTGAAAATCACTCCTAATATGTCTCTGTTTATTATTTATCAGATATTTTGGAGAAGCCCTTACCAAAACAAAACAGATCTATTTTTAGGGACTGTATTTTAAAATACAGCATATTACACAACCTGTCAAAGAAGCTGACTCATGTATTATTGCCCTATTGCCCTTGTACTACAAAGTCATGTATTTTGTATATCACTCTATTTTGTGTTGTTTAGAGAACAAAAAAAAATGTTCTTCAGATTCTGGTGGCTTTTGTGGATACTTGGACACCATGAGTTTTTAGCAGCACAAAATCTCAGGGAAGGAAAAAGATATGGATTGAGAAGAGAAAAACCTAAACACATTTTGTCAAACACAGTAGAAAAATATCCCAGCCCAAGTGATCAAGGTAAATATTTCTATTGTAAAGTAGCTTTACTTTTTTTCTTGATTCATTTATTAAGATTCTAGACTACCTGGCTGAATTGAAGATTCTATAGATACTATTCAAGTTTGTCTTCTTTCAGTCCACATTTTCACTTGCCTTATTTTGCACATCTATCTTTTTCCTACCTTCCTGTTCCTCCTGCCTTGTGTACTTCAGCAGAGTCTTTTATAACTTGTGGGGGTTTGTTGTTGATTGGTCCACTGTTATTGTCACTGCAAGAGTAACAGCCCATATGTCGTAGATCAGAAATAATGTTCTGCAACGAACACAAGGACAGATCCCACTCTTGGAAAATTACATGTCACTAGATATAAGTGTCAGTGCCAGGGACAAAATATAGCTCTGTCAAATCCTATTCTAGTATCTTATTCAATAAGAATCATCCTCTTGTAGATTACTCTCACCTTCACAGTTCCTATCCTGGTAGGATATTCAGTGTAACACCAGGTAAGAGGACAGAATGAATGTATAAAAATGCCACTGCAACACTCCCTATTTCTTGAAATCATCTCACCTTCAGGAGTCTATTATTCCCTGGGGCATCTGCTCTGGAGGAAGTTTTTCAGCCTGTACATGCTCTGTCTTCAGGAGAAACTCACACAGATGTTTTCTAAAATTTCAGTCATTCAATTCTTACTTTTGAATCCTAAAATACATATAATGGTAGAATGCATTTTAGTATGAAGTCCCTCAACTCACCTAACTGTTTATTCTAGATGACGACTGCATTCTGGAAATTGCTTTTTTACTGGACAGCTCTGAAAGTGCTAAGGACTATAATCATGAACAACAAAAAAAATTTGTATTGGAAACAGTAGACAGAATGAAAAGTCTGCAGCTTAGTTCTGGACGTAGTCTCAGCTGGAGAATGGCCTTGCTCCAGTATAGCAGCACTGTTTCCATAGAGCAAACTTTCCGGGACTGGGAAGGTCCTGAAGCATTCAAATCCCACATTGCTCCCATCACCTACATAGGTCATGGCACCTATACAACATATGCTATAACTAACCTCACGCAGCTCTACATGACTGAAGGGTCTCCAGGCAGCGTGAAAGTAACTTTACTCTTCACTGATGGGGTAGATCATCCAAGAAACCCAGATATCTTTGCAGCTACAGCAGATGCTAAACATCAAGGAATTGTGTTCTTCACAATGGGAATGACCAGAGTGGCTGAGGAGGCTGGCAATGCTGCTAAGCTCCGGCTCCTGGCCAGTGTCCCAGCATCCAGGTTCGTTTTCAACCTCCAGGACAAAGGAACTGTACAGAAGGTTCTCAAGGAAATGGTATGTATGGAGTAAGGTTTGGGAATTTTAGGGAAGCACAGATAAAAAATTGCTTTAATCCCAATACAGCTAAATGATTTTTCAGCTTTCAAGTACTGAAGTTCATCATAAAACCACTATGCTAAAACACAGGTTTCTTTTCTCTCCCTTTTCCACCATGCAAATCTTCCCAGCCAAAACACTGAAGTCAGGACAAAATTTAACTCAGATATGTTAATCTGTGAATTATTTTTATCTGTTTATCCCTCTAAGAAAGGTATTTTAAAGCTTCTTAAAAGAACAAGCAATTTTTAACACCCTAGTGCTTCCTTCTGTGGCAAGTAAGGAATACAACTTTGGCCCTTGTACCAAAAGAGATACAGCTCTTGAAAAAGTAAAAATAGATTTGTAGGCCTTAAATAACATATCTATTTAGATCAAATGTGAACTTGGTCACAGACATCTTTAAAGTGCCATAGAAAGTCTGCCACATAACAAGGAAGAAAGGTCTAAGTTGAGCTGGAAGTTTTGTGTGTGTCTTTTAAGTATGTGAACTTGATTAAAAAAAAAAAAATTAAATAACCATAAAAAAACCTTTTAAGAAACATTAGGCAGGGGAAATAGAGCCATCCCCTACCCCAGGCTACTATAAATCTGGTGGCACAAGTTGTGGATGAAGTTCTGATCTGACCATTGCACAGACAGAACTAATCATTCTCATTTTGTTTAGCCTAAAAGTATGCATAAAATGATCTTTTTTTTTTCCAGCACTTTGGAAAAAAAATATTGTTCTTGGCTGTATTGTTCCTATCTGTCTAGCTAACTACGTTGTCTTGGGTTTGTTTGCCATTGTAAATGTATCAAATTGTGGTTGTACAGGGAGAGTCAGTGATTTATGTCATCAACAATCTTTAATAGCATTTGAAAAGATTTAAATTATTTTTGAATTGAAAGAATGATAGGTTTTTTTTTTCATAAATCAAAGCTTAATTCATGTTAGCCAATATTTTAATTCATGATTTTAATTAACTAACTGCTGAAACAAATGACTTTAACACCTTTCACTATTCTTCCTGTAGAGCTGGATCATTACCTTATGTTTCTTATGCTTTTTAAATATTTGTCTTCACAGGAAGATCTGGCTGAGGAAGAAGTAAGTATTTGGGGGGTAGGGGGCCCAGACCTACTGCTTAACATATTCTCATGGACATAGATTATTCTGTAGAAACATAATTCAAGAAAACCAGTAGCTCACGGAGTTAGTAATATATTCAGTAATATGTTCTATTCAATAGGATTGTCCACAAGTAAAACTGCATGCTGGTGTATTTGCAAGACAGAGCTTTAATTTGTTAATTATAGATATTGCTAGGCTACGCTATGCTCTATCCTGTATGCACTGGAATAAGGACCCAAAAGGTCTGTCTTACCCCATTGTTCTGGTTATCTTTACAGTGACTAGTAGTATATCAGTGTTCTACAACCACACAGCATTCAATAAATTGACCTTGTGAGGAGTTTGGAGGTAAAAGCATTAATAGGATGCCTGAAATTTCTGGAGGAGGCGTGATGTGGATTTTGGAGAGTAGGAGGCCACATTCCTGATAAGTGGTAAATTGACACTAAAAAGATTTCTGTAAATTGTGCGAACATAACCTTCTTCATGACAGTCCCTGATGTACTTGAAGCACTCCAGAAAGCCTCCAGAAAATGAAAAACTAATGCTGATGTTTTCTCTCTCTTCCATTAAACTGTGCTGACTTGAACTATTTTCATTCAAAGTGCCTGCAGGCTACCATATGTAACTGTGAGAAGGGGGAAAGAGGTCTTCCTGGGCCTGCTGTAAGTAGCTGTCACTTTTTCTTTCGTTTTATTGATGACTGATATACAGTGTAAATCAAGATATATAAACATATGACCATCTTTTCATCAGAAAAGCCATTAATTTTTTTTTTAATAACAAATTTAGAAAGAAAAATGGTTGTCTATATGAGCTGGTCCTGTTGTTCCTAGAAGTTCTATTTCAAAATGGTAATTACCATGGTAATTACATGTATGGTAATTACAAAGATTCAAAAAAAATCACAGAAAACAAAAAACTAAATGTAAAAAGTATACTCTCTATATTGTCAAATAAAGTTATTTGACTGACATAAGGGTTTTTTTGTTTGCTTGTTTGTTTTGCTATTTCTAGGGCAAAAAGGGTCGCACTGGGGATGATGGAGCTCCAGGACTGAAAGGCGCAAAGGTGATGACATTTTTAAGATTTAGGAAAGAAATTCTGTATTTTGTTACTACAGAAAGACTACCCTAATAGTGCCCTTTTATGGGCATCTATGAATTTCTGAAATCTACACTTTTTTGCAGTAGTAAAGATAAAAAATCACTTTGCAAAGAACCTCCATGTCTGCCATATAGTTCATTAGAGTATAAAAAGAAGGAGCTAGTATGTTTCCAGAATAAAAAGGACAATATAACTCTTCCTGATGTTACTGATTTTAATATTGGATTATTCACAGGGGGAGGCAGGCCTTAATGGAATCCCAGGAAGAGATGGAAAAGAGGTAAAAAAAAAAAAAAAAAAAAAAAGTTTCCTTTGTTTCTTCAGTCAGCAATGTTCATTTACTTTGAGATTTTTGTTTCAATTTTGGTTTACCAACTAATGATTAACACTCTGGAAGAAAGATGATTCTGAAGAAAATCTTCTGAACATTTTCAGAAGAACTGAAAATATTATCATTCCTTGAAGAACGGGGATAATTTCTAGTTGTTTAATCTAAAAAGTACTTCCCTGGTAACACATAGTCAATTTAAAAAGTTTGGAAGATATGATAGTCTTAGAACAATACAGTAACTAACTCTACCTGCCTTTCCAGGGGTCAGTTTTGACTTTTTTTTAATTGACAAATAGAGACTTTATCTGCAAGCAGGATGTAGCACTGTGTTTCCTTATCAGAAGCAAAGTTTATAATCCCATCCTGAACTTCAGAGTCCAATGTGTAATAGTGAAGGCACTGTTGAATGGAATACATATAGGAGACAAGTGTAGAATCAGCCTCTAAGTGTCTGATTTTGGATTATTTTGTAATCATTTTACTCCATTTTATTCTTTTCAGTCACTACATCCTTTTTAGTTGGTCAGCCATCCTTTTTCCCTGACACCTTATTTTAGTACACTTCCTACTAATACACAGATATTAATAGTAGTTGATCTGTTTTACATAATCAAAATCCCAGTCTAAAATGATACTTACATAAGATTTGTTTGCACAGATAACAGCATTTATCATGACGAGTAGCTGTAATATTTATGGTTGCAGTGCCATTCCGTTGATCGGAATCCATTTTTCTACCTAACTGTTCATTAGAACCTGAAACACTCTTTTTTCTAAAGTGAGTATGGAGTTACATCCTGTTTAATAGGGTCAATTTTCACATACTTTAATCAGGGTGATTTATCCTTACAACTTCTTTTGCTTTTTTTATTTTTCCAGGGGAAATCTGGATATAAAGGAGAGAAGGTACCAGTTTTAGTCAAAATTTCTTTTTACAGATAATTTATGTTGTTATTATTATGTATATTGCTATACATATAGTGAATACTAGTTATAAACTAGGACATCATCTTACCAGGTGCTTTAACTGAAGATAGGTCCCGTCCCCAATGAACTTACAACACCATTACTACAGTACATCATTTATGTCACACCTTTCAATGAAAGCACCTAATGAAATAGCCAATATATCTCATGAATATTTATTACTGTTTCTTTTAAGGGTGAAAGAGGTGAATGTGGAATCCCAGGCATAAAAGGAGACAGAGTAAGTAAAACTTTCAGGAAATAAAAAATTTTAGGAAACTGCTTAAAATACAGAAAAAAATACACTTGCCTGAATAATAAACACAGTGATCGACCTAAATATTATTTCTCAGGCTGGAGGAGATAACAGCTCACAGTTTCGAACAATGAAGTGAGCAAGGATACCATTCCTCAGCTCCTTCTATGCTTTAATGTGATTTTTCTTGGGCTTAAGCCTATTTACAACACTGGCAAAACTCTAGCTGACTTTTTTAAAAGAAGTCTCTAAATAGTGACCTCCATTCATTCTTACTCTACATTTTGATTGCCACAGTCCATTTTAGAAATATTTACTTGATGATTGGTGTGCTTCTCTTATGCTTTTTTTAATTTTATTTTAGTACAAAATAACTGAATTACATCATGTGGTAAAAAGATATTAAAAGCAGTTTGACCATATGTAATATACATACATGTGCTTTTTTCCCCCCTGCCACTTCCCTTTCAGGGTCCTGAAGGTCCAGTTGGCCCCCAAGGAACAAGAGGGCTACAGGTAAAAACAAAACAAACAAATCCTATAACCATATCTGGTTTCCTGGGGTTTAAAGTTCAGTAATTGTATCAGATCACAGCCCTCACATAGCTGAAGGCATCCAATACATACCTTCCTAAACCAAAACTTTAACAAGAATTTAGAGTCTGGACAATTAAATCCTTCTTATAATTCATTCAGTCACAATGATCGCAGCAAATACAGTTAATTTAAAAACAAAATCATTCATTCCCCCTTCACAGTGTTTAACTATCTTCTTTTCAAGAAAACAAATGTATCATTTCAAGATACATTTTCAAGTGCCATTGTTCTGAAGCTTGAAGTGGTTTTAATGAGACCTTTTCTGTTTAAATAGGGTCCACAAGGACAAACTGGAGAAACAGGGCCAGAAGGCCTACAGGGATCAAAGGCAAGAACTGCATGATTTTTCTTCCCTTTTAATGTTAAAAAGCATAAATACAGCTTACCAACCTTTTTTTTTTTTTTTTTTAATAATCCATACCCTTCTCTTAGAAGATGTAGCTAAATGTTACATTTCTAGCAAATCATAGGCTCTTCATATCCTAAGAGATTTCTAAGGAAGTTATTCTTGCTCTTAGTATTTGGATTCAGGTCCAGATCTTACTCCATTCTTCTTTCATAAACACTTAAAATACGGCAGCATCATATTTTAAGTGATTATCAGATTATTTATCAATTTGTTCAGTTTCCAATTTAAAATTATTTTTTTCCCAAAGTGCCAAGCAAAAATGGCGATGGGATTTTCCTGGGATCTCAACCTCTTCTCTTGAAACCACACATTCTCTCAAAAAATCCTATTATAGGATTATAGTAGCACATCACTAGTTCCACTATTTACTCAAACGAAAGCTATCTAAAAGCCACCAAAAGGAATGGAATTTAGGACACGGTCTTGCAATGGCCTGTCTGCAATGTCTATGGAAATCACCTAGTGCTTTACTACGACATCATGTCTCCTTTAGAAATATCCCAGGGGAGAAGGTGAGGGAGGAGGAGGAGGTTAGGAAAACTTATGATTTACATTTATTAAATCCTTACGCTTTGATGGATTTGCTTCTCATTTACATCATTATAAATTCCAGGAAACCAGTGGAGATGACTTGATTCTGTGTGCGCACAAGTTTCTATGCTGCCTTCTCCCTATAGAACTAGCTTAAGAGGAAGCGCAAACATCAAAATACTAGTACTGGGTATTTAAGATAACTATGGGAACTTCATTAAGAGAGCACAATTACATTTTGATTCTCAGGGGAAAAAAAAAAAAAGGAATAATTCATATAAGGCTAATGAGTTCTTCAGCTACCAAAGGAATATTTTGCTGAGAAACAGGCTACAGCAATTGTGAAAGTCTGTTACTTCTGACATGAAACAATATTTTTTCTTTTGTATCTAGTATTACTTTGTATGGGAAATATCAGTGCTCCTAAAGAGAATTTTGAACCACTGAAAAAGGCCACAGTTTAAGCGCTTTGCAAGACAATTCCAGTGTCCTAAAAGATTCAGTCTATACAGAAAATGAATTTCAAAATCTATTCTTGTTCAACAAAATGACTTCTATTGTTTTTTTCCTAAACACCAATTTATAAGCAGATTTATTTCTTTTCTTATTTTTTGGAAAGGGTGAAAGAGGTCTCCCTGGGCCACCTGGCTTGCCTGGAGAGACTGGAATAGGACTGCCAGGTCCAAAGGTATAAGCAGCTGTCATCTTCTATATTACATGTATTTTAGGATAAGAGCAAAAACTGAGGCAGCTGAGATAATATACTTGATGGGACACGAGAAACGTCAAGATTCAAAATGCTGTTTTTATGAAATTTGATAGGTCCTTTGGATTTTGGTCAAACTTTAAAAAGTACATTTTAAAATGTGTACTTTAAAGCTTTTTTTNGTTTTCTTTCATCTGTTGCTGTTGGAAATGGGCTATTAGTTTGATCTAGCAGGATGATCTCTACTTCTGTAAGAGTTTTTATAGTTGATATAACTCAATCCAGGGAGTGTGGCTATATATACATAGTCTTAAACAAAAAATGCCCAATGTAAAACGTGTTTGTTGGCTTGGATTACTGGCATAAAGAAAACAAATGCTCTGAGGGAAATGCTGATTTCTTGGAAGAGAGCAGTAACTAGAATATTGGGTACTTGAGAATAATTAACCCTTTAAATTCAGCATTATGCTATCTCAAAAACAGAAATGATGCTGTCCTTAATTCTGTGAAACAGCACCCATCTGCTGGGCCTTGTGAGCTGCATGAGTCTGAGGATACTAGGATTTTCTCTGCCCTTTCTGTATTCTCATACATGAGATATTTAAAATAAAGGATGTTTGATGCATTTTTACATGCTGCATGCATACAGAAACCTAAATCAGGATTTTTCAAAACACATCTTTGTTTGAAGGGTGACACCGGCTTGACAGGAAGACCAGGTCCTGCTGGCCCACCAGGAGTTGGTGAGCCAGGACTTCTGGTATGTCATTTTTTTAATCGGTTAAGGAAAAGGTGGTCAGAAAGAAAAAACTCCGAATTTCCCCTGCTAAAATGGGATATATGTGACTTAAATGATACTGTCTCTTTTCAATCCTTCCACTGATTCTGCCTCTCACGGATACAAAGTAATCTGTCTGTCATTTTCCTTATCAAATAGGGTATGCTTCCAAAGGCTTCTAAGTATCTTAGTCTCCAAGCTTGCTATGAAAATTGGCACCTATTGCAAAATCCAATAAATATATAAAAAAATGATTCCTTGATATATTAAAAAAAAACCCTTCTAACTTCTTAGTTGCCTTCTTTTCAGTACCCTTAGAGCATTTGCATGAGCATGCATTTGAGGGGGAGATTGCATTTTAACCATTGTAGCATTATGAACAGCCATAGTTAAAGAACTTCCCTAGAGACATTTAGGTTGTGTTAAGTGGCACCATAGTTTGAACAGTATTACCTTCCTCCTCCTGACACTTACTCAACATATTAGAGAGAATTCGGAAAAATAGTATGCCAATATTACTGTTTTTTTTTTTTTTTTTTCAAAGTGCCAGTCAGGACCTTTTTGTGAGTTACTTATGATACAGCAGACTGAATTCTCTTCAGTTGATCAAAAGAGCCTTAGAGCAACTATGAGGGGAATTATTTCCATTTTCCTTCTTTTATT
>VZSV01000128.1:2412289-2434531 GCA_013398735.1 Nothocercus julius | reverse complement strand
ATATATATATATAATAGATATATTATAGTATATATATTATATTTATATATATATAAATCAAACATGTATATAATAATCAAAAAGGTTCTTTCATAAAAAAAAGATTTCGTGAGAGAAGTGACTCATCTTAATCCTGTTTAAAGATACGCTACTAGAGGGGAAGGAGCTCTTCTTATTGAAGGACTCGTAAAGAGCAGAGCACTGCTCATTAGATCAGTGATGACAGACATTCAGAATGGGGCACTGGTGCTTCCTGAGTCTCTTGAGTAACAGCACAGACAAGAATTAAGTGCAGATACCTTTACCTAAGAACACAGTATTATTCTAAAGCTGTGCACAGAACCATTTTCAAGCATACTTAGGCTATACAGAATGAAACCTGCTGCCATTCTGTGATGTGGGTGCAATCCCAAGGAAAAGAGCTGTGAAACAAACAGATACAGGAACTACTGTGAAGCAGGCTCAAAATACATAGGTTTTGGATCTGCCTTTAATACAGAGGTTTGGGTTGTCTGAGGTCCCTTGTGCTCCTGTCAGAAGTGCTTTCATGAAGAGAATGTCCTGCCATTACTCTCTTCATCGATTACAATCAAATCTCTCTGCAGTTAGATTTTCTTCAGTCTATTCTGTGTGGCCCTTCATCTGCCTCTCCTTGACTTTCATGGTTATATTGATATATTGATAAGGGTTAGTAACAATTTGTAAACCAAAGAAGAGGAGTGAAGATTTAAAACATATGAAGTATGTTAAACTATATAATCTGTGATTTATAAGTAACCAGAAGAGTAATCTTGTATGCCTTGTTATAGCTGCAGGCCAGAATGCTCTTCACTGATTCACTATGAATATCATATTACTGTGTTATTTTTAATGGGTTATAACCACACAGCTCAGAGACCTGCTTTAAACCAACAATGACACAGAACACGTTGCTGTTGATTTGCATGATTAATATATATTCTAGGCCATTTTAAACTTATGTTAACAGGGGCCTCAAGGACCACAAGGTATTCAAGGAGAAAGAGGTTTACCAGGAGAAGGACTTCCAGGAGCAAAGGTACAGAAACAGAAGGGACCTAAGACTAGAAGATCACCATTAAATGAGTGCATACAAAAACAAGTCCGTAACACACAAGTGAATCTGAGAAATTACTTTAAAAAAGTAATACTAAAATTTATCAGCAATTAATCCAGTATAGTATCATGGAAATCAATTGGTTCAAACATGACCTCTAGGCATAGATACCCTTTGGTACCTGTAAAGCCAGTATTCAACTCCTCTGACACTTGATTTGCAGAACATAAGTCAGGAAAGAATTCCAGATTTAATTTTAAAACAGCCTCCAGCATCTGACTTTACATAACCAACTACAAAAGTGATCCGTCTGGTGAAAAAAGTCTTTGTTGTTGTTGTTTTCTAAATGCTTTTATGCAGGTATCTTTTCTTATTCAAGACAGGCTTCCAACCTTCATAAATACCTTGGCCACTAGTTTATGCAGTTTAGCACAAGTCTGAATTCAGTGTGTGGGAAAAGGAAGTTACTATTTCTAATTTCCAGATACAAGCAAAAGAAATGAAAGTAGAACTCATAACTAGATGAAAGGATCCACTTGCTCTTTTTGCAGCCTGCTGAAAACCAGCTCCTAAGCTGAGCTGTGACTTTGACCTTTGATTACAGTAATGACACAGCATGTACATGAGCTAAACAGATAACTGACACAATCTGGACAAGGATTCAGAAGAGTTTCCTAACTTCTAGTGCCTGCCCTGAAACAGATTCTCTCCATGGCCTTCTATGTAGCTTTTTCTTGATTATCACGGTTTTACATGGAACTTAAGAATTAACTGTCTCACTGGGGACTCCCCAAGGTAAGTGGTTACTATTTAAAAAAATGATCTCACAGTAGTAAAAATCACTATATTGCACAAAATCCTCCTATCTGGCTTCTTAATATCCACACTCCCAGCGGCTTTATGTGGTGAATTCTTCCATTTTAACAGAGCTTTAAAAATGTTACCAAGCATACAGCCCCAGACAGAGAGCTGGCTTATGGGGAGACAGAATTACTAAAGAATTCCTCTCCCCCACATATCTGTGCAATGAATGCATTCATTTTTATACATACAAGGCATTTTGCATATACCAAGGCAATTTGGCTTGGAAAAGCAATGAAAAATATTCACAAGTGAAGTCATCAGCAATCCCTTTACTAAAAATATTAGAATTTTTGCTTTTCAAAATACTGCAGTCACATGGGTTTAAATTCAAATGCTGCAAGCAACATGATCACTTCAAGCAACCAGTATATATTTTAGGATTAATTATGTAAGTTATCTAACATAACTGTTGTTTGTTTGTATTTGCATAAGATATTTTATCCACAAAAACAGAAAAAAGGATTTAAACAAGATAAATTTAGAAATAACTCCACCACCACTGAAATCCCAATACACATGGAAAGAAACATGACAGCTAGTAACGCACAGCAACACTGCACAGTAGGATCACATATGGAAGAATATATAATTTAACTTAAAATATTGAGCAGTTGAGATAGGTAACATAAATTAATCAAAGTGGAATTCTGCCAGTAGTATTCAAACATTTGATTCTACAAAAAAATGCACTGCTTTTTACAGTCAAATCTGACCTGAAATCAAACATGTACCAACAGAGTCTGTAAATATATATATATATAATCCTATAGATGGCTGCCAAGTATGTCAGCTCTCTCACATATTTAAGGAGGTGATTTGTTAGGTTAAAGCAAATTGTACAGTTGCTTTCTTTAAGTAGAGTGTGATTTTTTTTTTGCTAGAAGCTCAGAGATCACTAAAAATGGAAAAGAAAGCAGATATTCTACAGCATCAGGAGTAAGAAATGCTATTTTAAACAGAAAGCCATATGATGTATCCCAGTCAAATGTAAAATGAGGGAACTGGACACCAGGGAGATAAAATACATCTGGATCAGAACTTTATTGAGTTGAGTGTCTTTGACAATTTAAACGAGTGAACTATCTGTCTCTGCATGTTTTGCCAACAACAATACAAGAAGGACCAGTATTTTTTTTTCCCTTATCAATAATCTGTGTTTTCCCCAAGACCACTGTTTTCCTCAACAAATGTTTAGAAAGACAGTGACATTTGCAAATACACTTTACAACAGATTAGTTTGGCTCAGGCTTTATTCTAGTGGCAAAGCTCCTAGTGAGAGCCAGATCCCAATCCCCATACCTTAATGAGATTAAACAATGGGACTACTGAGCAGAAGTCAGCTCTGCTGGCACTCTTTGGTATATTGGAAAATAGATCCAGGCACTGCTTTCTTGTTTTTATGGTTTTGGTTTTCTTCATGACAAGGCAAAAAGTCTCTCTAGTCGCTTCAGAGCAATCAGTTATGTTTTTATACAATTAATGTCATATTATTTTTTCTTGTAGGGAGAGCGTGGTTTTGATGGGCCAAAAGGCCCTCGTGGACTTCCAGGCATCAGCATAAAAGGTGAAAAGGTGAGTAATAAATATGTCAGAGAATGAACAAAGTGCCAATAAATCTACATACATACAAGGGTTGATATTGACTACAAAAGATGTGATGAAACAAGGCACCCACAATAGATCCAGGACAATACTGTATTTTGTGGGGACATTTATAGCTCATAAACTGTTCAACCTGTTCTCTTCATATTAAAATAGAAAATGTTGCAAAAAGCAACTCATTCTGCAGGAAAGATAAAGTTTAGATGGAAAAAAAAGAGACTGGCAGTTGTATGCAACAACAGAACCATCAGGGAATAAATGCATAAAGAAAAAATATAAGGCCAGATCATCTACTGACTTTAAGAGAAGTTAAGTCAACATATACTAATATAGGAGCTGTTCCAGATTGTTTCTGTTTCTTTATACAACTAGGCAACTGTATTTTGTTTACCAGGGTGAATTCGGCCCTCCTGGTTTACCTGGGCCAATTGGACTACGTGGCGTTGGAATTCAAGGAGAAAAGGTAAAGTTTTCATTTCCCCCCTTCTCCAGCAAATTGTGTAATAATAGAGAGTATTTTATTTTTAATCATCAGTCAAATGATCGTTTCAGGGAGTAGAAGGCCCAAAAGGACCACCTGGTTCCAGGGGACCACCAGGACAGGGACTTCCTGGACCAAAGGTTACCAAATTTTCTGGAGAGCTACCATTCTACATTTACTGTTATGTTTCCTGGTTAAGAAATGATTTGTCTCATGATTATGCTTGTTGAAGTGATGAAGACCAATTTAAATAATGCCTTAGTGCTTTACTTCCTTTATTAATATTATTAAACTCCTATTATTAAGATTCTACTCCAATAAAAATCCTTGATAATCCTATGCTACAGCCATCTATTTAGGTTTTGGCTCGAATCACCACAGAACCTTCAGGGGCTAGATATGAGCCAATGAACAGATTACTTCAAAATGCTGCCATAGCAAGGGGTGTCTGCTTTGGGCTTGCAGCTTCCTCACATCAGGTGCAGGCCCAGTGAATGAATTTCATTTCACCCACAAGAAGTATTTGTATTTGGCAAAACAGAGTACCAAAATTTCAAGGACAACTTTTATTATCACTGCACTGTTTCTATTTCAGAAAATATATACATAGCTTACAGATCGGCTGCATTTCTTCTCCTGCTGCCTATTGCCTTATCTGATTTTGCATATGTTGTGAATCTCACAGTTAACAACAGTCTAAGCTATTAACTAAGATTACCTTTGCTGAAGGAAAACTGTCAGAAAAATTTATCCTCAACAGGTCTGCACAAGACAGAACTGTTAATGAAAGAGGTCACCCTTCAAGTGTTTGGAATGGAGATTTAAAAGGATTTTCTGAAAAAGGTGTCAGAAAGGTTTGAATGCCTGAAAGTTACTAAAGAATAGTAAAGGGAGCTAGAAGAAAGAGGACAAACTGTCTGTGGATGTTAAATATGCTCTTGAAATGCCAGCTACTTCATTGGGAAACATTCATGGGGACATATAAATTGAAGATTTACAGCATTAGTCATTTCTACCAACAATTTTCTGGTGATAGCTCAAAATATGCTTAGGGAGGGACCTGGGACCTGGAGATTTTCAACCTTCATTACAAGGTGCTCAACACATCATACTAAAGACAATATCACACTATCACAGTATGACACTATCTTTCTTTAAGTGTAAGCAATCTTTCATATCCTTCCTGTGAGAAAGCTCTTTAAATTTTTTTTTCTACTTAAGGGCGAACAAGGCTTGCCAGGAGAGACTGGAGTGCCAGGAGAAAGAGGTATTGGAGAACCTGGTTCTAAGGTACATTGTTCATGGAGGAATTATTATTATTATTTATTTAGACTTCAGAGTTTTTTGAATAGCCTTTCTGTAGGCAGTTTACAAACAGACTTTAGACTCCTGGTCTTTAAAATTTTCAACATGGACTTTCAGTAATCTCCAGAAATAGAATCATTTAAAATAACCAACTCCATAGAAAGTCAGCAAGATTAGCATGATGGAATCCTTTGGTACAGCTGCCCCATGGTCAGGTCAGTGTTGCAAACAGCTTACCTACAAGTCTGTCCAGACGATCATCCAGAATATTAAACAGCTGTCCAAAGTGGCAATCCTGAGCATAAGCTAAACTATAACCAGAGCTAGTGAGGAAAAAAAGCACTGAACAACAGTAATTGTGCTGCTCCTTCCCTTTTTGCACAGAAGCACAGGGTGTAAACAGCCACAGCTACTCCCTCACACCTTGGCAAGGTAAGCAAGCTGTGCTATTAAACAGAAAGTATGCTTGCTTGGAGTAAGCAAGAAGCTGTAATCAGATTATCTTTGTGCCAAAGGGACCAAGATGTTAAACAGCTCCTGTGTCATTAACAGCCAGATTAACATAAAATATGGTAATAGATGAAATTACACTTTCATGTTTAGGCATTTGGGAGGGGGATTGAAAGAAGAAATAAATTAATTTCTTTATTTAATTTCACAAAACCTAGTAATCCTGGACCCCAAATGATCTCATTTCATCTAAAACCAAATCAGGGTCTTGAGCCTTATGTAAATAAGCTGAGGTTAATTCCAGTACTTAGTGGATTTACTCTGATTTTTCACTAGCAAAATGTGAATCATCATGTTGCAGTCAGCTACATCTTGTATATACTATAAATCCTGCCACTTCGCGAAATGGTAGCAAACAATATTAATTGCATAAATAAAATGCACAGTTCCAACAATAACAGAGTGGGAAATTCCAGGTCATCTTTCTTTCCATTTCTGTGTGATACATAGGAATTATTGTCTTTATAAAAAAGCTGCAAGATTTGGGCTTATATTCATAAATTTTTGTCATAAATATACACATACAATTTAGCAGCTCTTTAAAAATAATCTTCTTGATTCAAAGGTTTGCAAGTCTGCATTTAATAGAAGGACTTACTTTTTATTGATGCCAGGGTGAGCCAGGCCCTTCAGGACTTGCAGGTCTGCCTGGTCTTCCTGGAGAGGATGGAGCCCCTGGACAAAAGGTTTGCTGATCTCTGTCTGCAGCCTGCCTCCTTCTCTCTGAGCATTCCTCAGCTCACCCTCTGCTGACATCTAAACCAAGAAGAGACAGTTTTCATGGACCCGGGGAAAAGGAGCATGGATATTTATTATAAAACTTCTCTTTTGACGATTTTTTTTTTTTTTAAGGAGAGTGGTTGTCTATTATCCTGTTCATAGTTGTTATTTTGTTTGTTTGTTAGTCCTCCAAATTTCCTGTAACTCAGTAGGATGATTAAGCAACATTAAGCTACAAGCAACTTTTCATAGCCTTAGATCTTGGTAATCTTCTAGAACCAGAAAGCCCATATATTTAAAGATTCTCAAAGTGTTCAGTGAGCCTTTAGGGAACATGGTACTATATTTAAAGATTATATACTCAGTGCTCAGCAAGCACTTGGGGAACATGGTACTCCATGCTTTCCACC
The DNA here is from genome assembly GCA_013398735.1 of Nothocercus julius. Taxonomy (NCBI): domain Eukaryota; kingdom Metazoa; phylum Chordata; class Aves; order Tinamiformes; family Tinamidae; genus Nothocercus; species Nothocercus julius. The sequence continues at coordinate 2,427,564 of VZSV01000128.1, read as the reverse complement.
CCAAGTTTACAGTGATTATTTCTGAATATTGAAAGAAAATCATGGGCCCTCCAATGTCAATGGGAGTTTTGCCATTAATTTAGAAAGGTCTGTGATTTTAATGACTGTATTCAATTGAATACAGAGTTTATCTTGCATGATGTCTCTCTAACTTTTCCATTACAGGGTGAACCAGGACTGCCGGGTCTCAGAGGTCCTGAAGGTGCTCCAGGAATTGGAATACAGGGGAAGAAGGTGAGAAATTTTTTTTACTAAAGGTAAAATTGGAAGTTGTAATTCTCCAGGAATAGCTTTGTCAAGATTTTCACTTTTTTTTTTTTAGACAAATATAATAATGAAAAAATAAACTTTGAAGAACAAGTTAAAGAAGATTTCTAAAAGTGATTTATTGCAGTTTGTATCAATCGCAGACTAAAACAGCAACAATAACTTTTCTAATAATAATAATAAAAAAAATCTATCCAGGACATCTTACTCAAAGAAATTCTAGAAATGGACAGCATGACAGTCCCGTGATTCAGAATTCCCAGTACCTGTGAGAGTGTCTTGTGCCAGCAATCCACAGAGTTACTGATTTTTGCTGGGACATTTGATCTGACTGAAGGAAGGAAAATAAAAGCATCCATTTGTTTTCAAGTTAACTTGTAGAGAATACATGCAGATAACATGTTGCAGGAAATTAAAAAATAAACAAACAAAAAAACTGTACTAGAACTCTTGCAGAGTGATTCTGGACTCACATGTTTCATTTTTGTTGTAATGATTACAGCCCAATAATGTACTTAATTAGTATCTATATCATTACAAACTTTATGCTATATATTCTTAGCCTGTTTTACCTGGAAATCTAAGCTGATCAATCAGAATATTGTCATCAGTTGAGTGACCCTGTTTCTAATATATCTGGCTTTGAATATAGAAGATTACCTTTGAGTAAACTTTTTTTTTTTTAAAGCTTTTAAATAATATCTATTTCATGTTAACAGCTTGATTCTTCAGCTGCAAAGAAGCCATCAATTCCTTTTGGGTATTGTTTTTTTCATAATAGTCATTGTTAAGTCACTAACTTTAATTTCAGCTATCTATTTTTCAGTGTGCAAATTCAAAACTGGACAAGTACTGAGCAGAATAGATTGATTTACCCAAAGAAGACAATAAGAACTGCTCATTTGCACCAGTCAAAAAAATGGAATTTCACTGTCTTTCACTGAAATTTACCATTAATTGCAAGTAACATGTTCTAAACATTTTAAGCATATGACATGTCTTCTCCATTTTGGCAGGGAGATCCAGGTCAGAGAGGAATACGTGGATTAACAGGACCAACAGGAGTGCCTGGCCCTGCAGGAGCTAAGGTATGTTTATCAACACATTATGCCTGTAAAGTAGCCCCTTGAAGTCGAAGTTCTTTGTTCTAGATCTCAAAAACAACTAGCCTGGTATGAACGTACTTCTTGGAAATATATTTATTTTAAAAGCTGAAGGGGAAGCAAGATAGTGAATTTTGAAGTTTTAAAAAATGTTTCTAGACGTTATTGCAGGTCTATGGTGCATCTCGCTAAGAGATGAACACATATTTTTGAAATTAAGAGACACTAATATTTGTACTTCTAGGCTAAAATATTTGGTAAGACAGCATGATGTCTGGTATATACATTTGTTACTAGACTTTATTTTCCTTTAACTAGCTTATGGCTGGTATTCTTTTATGGGCTTAAAGTTTCTATTCAAAAGCTACCGAAAATAAGAGAAGAACTACTCCAGTCCATCCTCTGACTTCTTATGCAGTCTTTTGCTATTTATACACAAAAGAATGGGGAAAAATAAAAAGAGTTACAAAAATACACTTAAAATAGTATTTTTTTTTTAAATCTATTCCAATAGAAAAATACATGTTTTCAGTATACCTAGAAAGCAGAGCTGAAACCCTTGAGTGCTGGACATGGTAGACCAAGTCTAGAATACCTAAGAGGGTTTCCAATAACATATATTTATTCAGTGACTGAGAAGAATGCCATTTGTATTGATATATCAGAATTAAGGTAGTTAGCATTTCAGTTGCAATAGTTAGATTTTATTCAAGACAGAGTATTATTAAAATAATAAAAATTATAATAGACTTATAATGAAATATTATAAATTGTTCCACATATGTTTTCTTCAAAAGATGTGTTTGCCCACTCAGAGAAAAAAATCCATTGTTTTTGCTCTTGTTCCTTCACTGTAGGGAGAGCCTGGTGTGCCAGGACGTCTTGGAATGCCAGGCCCTCCTGGAAGAGCTGTGCCTGGACCAAAGGTAACACACTCCAAAAACTTGTGCTCATAAACACAGCATGAAATCTATGAAGTCGGACATGCTATTAATAGAAAGTGTCAATTGTTTCAGCCATATGAGGCTACCTAAAGCTTTTTTCCTATGAACAGAATGTACCCAGGCTAGTTACTATAATGCTCCAGTACTAACTAATTGCTGGCTTGAGTTGTGGTTTACCTGAAATATCAATTTTTTTGATATCTTTGGGTATCAAAATGCTTTCCTGTCTTTTGCTTTTCATGTTTATTTACTTTTTTAAACACTAAAAATCACTCTGCTTGTTTTTTAACACAATACACAAGTAAGCATTACATTTTCTTCACTGCAGGGTGATATTGGATTACCTGGCCTTGCTGGGCCAGTTGGAGAACCAGGGTTTGGGCTTCCTGGAGCAAAGGTAACTCATAAATTGATAAAGTCATTTCAGACAGAAGTATAAAATAAGGCAGGATTTAAATGAAAAAACAGAAAATCACTTACAATGGGAAAGTATTCAATCATTCTTAGCACATATGTCATATAATGTTGGCAGAGTAAAAAGAACCAAGAAGGCTCTGTAATACACAGACTCCAAGAAGAACCATGGGTAACCTAGCAGTATGAGAACAGATCCTTTTAGTAGAAAAAGCTGATGATGAAAGAGTAGCTAATTTGTAAGGATTTCCCTTAAATACTACTCCATCATTAACTATGTTCAACTTTTGCTCTTCATTCCTGGGCTGAGGTTTAGCTAAGCACCAAGAAACCTATGACATATAAAACAGTTGCTGAAAATAAACTGGAAAAAAAAAATAGAAAAAGTTTTCTCAGGCATGTGCAGAAGCAATTCCACTGCTCTGCTGCAGTTTATCTATCTTCAGTTATGAGCATTACCAAAAAGAATTACACAGTGACTCAGTCTCTCTGCTAGTCTTTTGGCTGTCTGGGTTCATGGGTTTGACTGAACAAGATGGGTTCATCTCTCATGTGGAATGATAATAATGGTGATGAAAAACATGGGGAGTGGGGTTGACATCTTTCTTTCTCATATACAGGCCACACATAACAGACAGAACTCCTGAAAAAGATACAAATTATTGTCCTAGAAGTGAAAGTTTCTGATTATCCAATATCCCAGTTTTATTCTAGGATTAATAATTACAATAATCATTCACAAGGTAAAATATATAAGGAGAGAGACAACTTACTGTATATGCTTCCAAAATAAATTTCACTTTCATGTAAAACTCTTTGCCAGCAATTGTACTGGAATTCTCCTCAGCTTTTCTTCTGCCTTCACCAGGGTGAACGTGGCCTTCCAGGACCTCCTGGGCCCTTAGGACCAAAAGGGGATGGTTATCCAGGTCCAACTGTAAGTTTATAGACAATATTTATATGTCATGCCTGTGAGGTAACAGAGACCCAAGAACACTGCTGAGTCAGACACATTTGGTGAATTTAGTGTTTATGCCCAAGAAAACTGTACTTGTGCATGCAATTATCACACTGAAGAATAAAAATTAATGAATGTCATAATAGAAATTGGAATTTGATGTATTTATAATGCTTCCTGATACATATGTTCAATCTGATGCCAGGCCTGATTTTGCACCTGCCTCTCTACACCAAGATCCACTGTCTTGAAACACACAGGGAAGTCTCTTGCATGGCACACAACCACATGTCAGTGCCAAGATCCAGTTCTGACTAACTAGAAAGTAAAACTTAACCAATTACAGTGCACTATGATCCCACTAGCAGAGAGTGTATTCAAGATATTAGCCATATTGTTTACAAATGCATGCAGTCAACAGTCAGTCAGCGTAGCCTTAAATTAAATTAATAGCCTATTTGTGCATTTAATTTCAGGGCTTGCCAGGCCTTCCTGGGATTCCAGGGGAACAAGGCCCTGATGGAATTGGATTACCAGGACCTAAGGTACAAACTTCAAATTTTAGAAAAGTAAATTAGTGTACATCCTACTACATGCGGATGTAATTCCTACTCAAGGGTCACAGTAAAAACACCATTTTAACCTAATTTTGATTTACTCATCAATTTATAAAGGTAGACCACATGGAAGATCTTCAAGTTTCACTTCAGAACTGATCGTGATGCTGATTATTAGATTTACTAAATTACTAGATTTATATAGGCAGTTGATCCATTGACTAAAGCTATTTAAGCATATCCAGCATCTCTTAAAAATGATCTCTATCTTTTCTGTGCTCCCATCAAACTTCTGGCCGTCCTAAGGCACGGATAAGAAAAATACGGTATTGAACAGGGACAGACTGAATCAACTTTGATGGGCAGCAAGCAAAAGACTTTTGCTGGATTTGGGGAACTAGAGATCATTTTGCAACAAGTGAATTGTGATTCTTATGTAAATACGGATTGTATGACCTTAGAAATTGTATCTTGGGTATGTTCAGATTTCTAGCCAGTTTTTCCCAAATACCTTGTCTGGCCTTCAGTAATCAAGGTTTAACATTGCTTGCACTTGCACTGTGCTTTTCAATGATTCTCCTGTCTCTTTGTCCTACAGGGTACAGGAGACACCAAAAATTCTAGAGACAAATTAAACTTTGCTATTCACTACTTATTTTTTAAGTATTAACTTTCAGGGTGATCCAGGTAGTAGAGGACCAATCGGTCTCCCAGGTCCCCCAGGTGAAGGCCTGCCAGGACCAAAAGTAAGTCATTTAAACAATTATGTCTACCTTTATCTTTTTTATAAAAAGGCAAAGCAATATATTATATATATATAACCACACGTGTGTATATATATACACATATACAGACACACACACACACGTGTGGTTATACAAACACATCTACATCTTTTCCATTCACCAGAAACAGGTAATACCACAAATAAGATAGCTAAGGAATACGGTGACTTTTAAATATTTTTATAATCAAAATATACATTATAACAATGCCTGAAAATAATTTTAAATATACAAAGCAATGTTTCATTATAAAAAGCTCCAAAAATAAAGGCTCTTACCCTCCCACAGCTCAGCTCTAGAGGCCCATTAAAACAGAAGTATTGCTTTAGAATGTAAATGTAGAAGAACTAGACAAGGTCAAATGCAAACATTTTGCAACATAATAATGTATTAACCTGCATAGTGTGGCTTGTAGGTCCCAGAAATTCAACTCATGTTGACATGAAAGCTAAGTCAATGGCTAAGCAATGTCCCAGGCTGTGCTTGACTCAGGATATAGCATTTACACACTATCCTTACAATTAAGGAAATCAAGAATTTTGTGCAGGGATACTTGAATAGCAATATAACTATTAAATAAAAATTGGACTGTTCAAGTGTGGGTTATTCCTCTATGAATAGCATGAAACTAGAGTACTTTCTTTAGTGTTCTTTTAAAAACAGGCTTATAAATAAGTAACATAAGCTGTTAATTTTGCATTGGTCTTACTGCAAAGCTTAGTGGTAATGAAAGATGCCACATCATTTAGGAAATAATAATCCACTCAAATCATAATTGATTCTGTATGTCCCATCAATACAATCCATCCTTCAGTGCAGTGTTCATCCCTATCAGTAAGGTGATTCATATTCAATGAAAACTAACCTTCAGTGACTCCTTTTGGAGTATAAACTGGATTTAAGTAGTCTAATAAAGGCTTAAAATTTTGTTTTGCCACAAAGATCAATCTTACTGTCATTGCTTCTAGAAAGATATCCATGCAGTAGAGAAGTGACAGAAAATTGCATGGTGGTAAAACAATTTGTTATATATTTTTGTTATGAATATATATATATATATTTATTCTCATGTGTTTAATCGTATTTATTTATATGGGATTTCTCCCCAGGGAACTATGGGTCGCCCAGGGCCACCTGGATCCTTGGGACCTCCCGGTGAAGGTATTCAGGGAATTAAGGTAAAAAGACTCAGTATCTTCAACCCTTAATCTGTGCTCAGTGGTCAATCTGACCTCACACTATTAAGGAATTAAGAAAGATTTAATGTTACTAATTTTCCTGTATGACAAAGCCTGCAGTTTAAAAATGAAAAGGATAACATGATTATCTACAAATTATGTTCTGTCTCTACTGCTGTAAATAAGCCCAAGGATATATGTGTACTAAGGAAGGAAAGAGCAGGAGCATCTTTTGTGAAGGAAATAAACATACAAAATGAACCAAAATAAAAAAAGTCTTTCCCCTCTTCCCAACCTGTCATGCCAATGGAGACAGTTTGAACTAGTTATCTGAATTGCTGACTCTGAGAAAGATTCCCCTTGTGTAATGTTCCTTTTCATCTGTGTTTTGCACTTTTATATAAGCATATATCAGAAGAAACTAAAAAGTCAGCAATAGGAATGGAGAAACAGGAAAGATAAAATGGGATGGGAGAGAGAGAGCACAAGAACTGAAACAATTACCTTTTTTTTTTCCCCCCCCCAAATGTTTTCTATCTTTTTAGCAGACATATTATTGATTTGAGAAAAACAGTAAAGTTAGTTGTTGCATTGTATCAGGTGATTCATACACTTGCTAAAATGCATTTTGAAACACCTTCTCATTAAACATTTAAAATTAACCCATAATGAATTACTACAAAGGGTTAATATCACTACCTGGGTTATCATTAGGGGGAACAAGGAATTCAAGGAATTCCAGGACCCCGAGGGCCTCCTGGAGAAGGACTTCTGGGACAGAAGGTATGATATCTAAATCTGAGATAACATCTGGAACTCTAGCCAACATACTAAAGATGCTCATTTGAAGACACAAGAATTCTGCTAATAGGGAAAAAAACTGTTCTACTGAGGTTCATGGGATTTAAGAAAAGCTAAGCCTTTTCCATGATCAATTTAGTGTTTTAGAGTAGCATCGTTTTGTGTTGCATACCTTAATATTATATGAGGCTTGCCCACTGCAATAAAAAAGAAATTTATGTATCTAAAATTGTTGCCTTTCTTTTATCCATACAGTTATGCAACATTTGGGCAACACATCAATGATAAAAGAAAGAGAAATAACTGTTTAAATCGGTTTTTGGATATGAGCACATCAATACACAAAAAACTGCACAAGGTTCTATTTCCTTAGCCTTGTAGAACTCGAACCAGAAGCAGCTAATTCCTTTTTTTGCTATTCCAAACACCTTTTCTGGCCAAAAGTTTCTCAGAATGACTATTCCCATTACTCATTCTGAGTATTTATTTCTCTTTCTTATCAATTTCCCTATTCTTACCTTATTTTTCTCAAACCGATATTCATTTCCATCATGCAGTATCTCATGAAACCCCTCTCTCTGCATGAACCTGCTTGAGATGGTTCATTGTTCAAATTGCTTCAGTTACTTTTTCTATAAAAATGCAAAATCAGTAGTACTGGATATTCATGAAATTCATAAATAGTTGATTTAAAGAGTCTCTAAACAAAGATTTCTAAGTTTTCTCAGAAGCTGAAGGTGAATTTAACAGAGACAGGTAGAAGGAAATATGAAAAGTAACTCTGACTTACACTTTCTCTCTGATTACCAACATGTTTTTAAAGGGAGATCGAGGAGCTACAGGCGAAAAGGGTAAAAAAGGAGAGAAAGGCAACTTGGGTGACCCTGGTTTATCTGGAGAACCTGTGAGTTTATCGGGTCCTTTTTTTAAAACTGCTTAGCAATAATGTGTGTTTTTGCTGTATAAGTAATATGCCTTGGAAATGCTTAAGAAACTGAAACTATGAAAAGCTTTAAAAGCATAAAGAAGATATTTCCATGAGCACCCCAATTTCTTAGTGAAAATCAATCACCATTTTAAAGACAAAACTATGCAAATTCTAACTATAGTTACCAAATAACCTTAGCCCAGACTTCTCAAAGCTGAAGAACACAGCAAAATGGGAACTTCTGCTGACCAGCAAGTTCGAAAAATCTGGACAGGAAACTGTGGTGCCCTTTGTTCTGACATTTGCACAGAATTACATAGAGATACATGAACACTATTGCATAGGATAATGGACGGGAAAAAAATTGCACAATATCTCCCTTTCTAACACAGAATTAGTAGGAGACCTAAAATGTTCCAATTCATGATCACCTTACGAGGCTGTAGAAACGATATGCACATAAACACTATGTTTTAAAGAAAAAGTTCTTAATTGCTAAATATTCTCATTATGACATTGCTGAAGACACATTCTGAATTACAGTGTTACTAATTGCAGTGGCTAAATTAATGATCTCTGTTGCAGGGCAAAACTGGACCAAAGGGAGAACAAGGCCTAACAGTAAGCAAATCCTATTATAAATGCTATTAAAGCAACATATAAAAATAATGCAAGATATTATCAGTTTAAGTGCATCATATGTCAATTATTATGGAGTTTTCTGATTAGAAGTGGTCTCAGTAGTAGGAGTAGTACAGAAAGAAACCATTCAAAGGCTTCTGACTTTTTCCATGGTCCACAGTAAAGGAGTTACTTCTCCTAAGTCTGAACTAAACCAGATCTTAATTTAGTAAAGCCTGTCTGTGACTACATAAATACTGCTGAGGTTTATGGCGGAAGCTGAACATCAGTGACAAAAGGTTGTATGCATTTGCCTAAGTGGAGAGGGAAATCAATATTATTTAAATACTGGAATATGAATAGGTTTTTGACTTTAAGCTAAAGTTTAATGAAATCAAATTAGTGCAAAACATTCTTTACACTAAGAGTAGTTAATTGTTTCAGAAAGAAGTGTTACCTCTTGCTTAAGCTACTGACTCTTACACACCATATCAGATAATTCATTGTAATATATAGGTGCGACTCCAGGCTTAAAAGTTAAAAACTAAAGTTCTTTATGAGTGATATTTGTTACAATTGAAATATCTGATAGCATCAGTGTTATACATCATTGGAAAAAGACAAATTGTGAATATTTTTATTTTTTTTCTTATCTAGAGAGAAGATATAATTAAATTAATCAAAGAGATATGTGGCAAGTATTTGTGAAACTAATTTCAGATTCTGTTTTCCTCCATTTACATTTACATTCTTCTCCCTTTCAAAATGATACTAAGTCATCATGATTTGTTTTTAATTTTTCCTTTGCAGGTTGTGGAATTAAATGTAAGGAAATTCCTATGGAGTTAGTGTTTGTGATTGACAGCTCTGAGAGTGTGGGACCAGAAAATTTTGAGATTATCAAAGACTTTGTTACTGCTTTAGTAGACAGAGTTACTGTAGGCAGAAATGCTACCAGAATTGGCCTTGTACTATACAGTTTAGAAGTTAGGCTAGAATTTGGTCTGAACAAGTATACAACTCAACAGCATGTGAAACAAGCAATCAGAAAAATGCAATATATGGGAGAGGGCACTTACACAGCAACTGCTATTCGCAAAGCAACTCAGGAAGGATTTTCTGGTGCTCGAACAGGCGTACGAAAAGTAGCTATTGTACTAACAGATGGCCAAGCAGACAAGAGAGAAGCTGTAAAACTAGACATTGCGGTTCGAGAGGCTCATGCAGCAAACATTGAAGTGTATGCAATAGGAATTGTAAATACTTCAGATGCAACGCAGGTTGAATTCATGCGTGAACTAAACCTGATTGCTTCAGATCCAGACAGAGAGCATATGTATCTCATTGATGACTTCAATACTCTTCCAGGTGGGTTCATCACAGCTTTATTCTGTGTAAATATTTCTCAACTCCATCCAGCTAGCTGAATTCATCCATCTAAGAATGTCTTGCTTTTCATATGATGGAAGGGATCTTAGGGAAATTCTGCATTTTTATCCAGTGTTCCTCAGAACAGAGAAAAAGATGCATGACTTCTCTAGAAATTCAGTTTTGGTGATGAGGAAGATTAGTTAAGGGATGTGATGCAATAGGACCCGAAATGCGCAGATTCGCTTCTCTTAAGGAATTGTGGTATAGACAAAAGAGGCACCACACCAATGGGAAATGTCACTGCAAAATAGGCATTTGCACACAGTCATTTAAAATAACTTTCTAGAGGAATAAGTGCTCAAGCACTGTAAACTGATTGGACTAGAAAGCCAGAATCAAACCCACTGAGATAAAGTCTATTTACTTATTTCCACTGAGAAATACTTTCAATGAATTTCACTAGAGTAAGGTAAACAATTGTTTTTCTACTACTATCTGCTGACTGATATGCTTTGGAGAGTTATGGAAACTCAGACAATACTCTCAGATGAGTACCACATATTTTGTACCATACAGAGGTCTTACGAGCTGGCAAGTTTGTGATAAGTAAAAGCCATAATCCAGAGAGCCTGATATTACTGGTATTATTTACGCACATCTGTGCTTTGGATTGCATATGCATTATTTATGTGTATAAATAATCCAAATTCAGAAAAATCCATTGAACTTCCAATTCTGTTTTGTTTTGTTTTACAGCTCTGGAGTCTAAATTAGTCAACCAGTTTTGTGAAGATGAACACGGTGCCTTAATATACAATCCTAAGGGAAATGGTGTAAGCCTAAGTGGACCACCTGGCCATTCAACAGCTTCAAGATTTTCACATTACTTACTTCAGAACAACAATATTAATGAAAAATCCCTTTCAGCAAAGAGATCTGGAGTATCTACTGTACGAATCCCTCTGAATATTGGCAGTCTTCCTCAACCATTAGCTCCGGTATGAAAATTCTGCAGTCTTTAATGAGCTCTACCTGTATTTCCTTCTCTTTTGCCTGATGTAACATGCAACTTTTCCTCTACTTTTCTACAGGTCTGGTACTAAAATAGCTCCTTTAACTAGGTTTACTGGAGCTGAAAGTTCTAAATAAGAGTTCTGATGTTGTGTGCTGGCAGTTATCTAATGGTTACAATTCATTCCTGATTTTGTTACAAGGATAATTACTATTGTGTTTAATACAGTAATGTTTTTGCCACAATGTGAACACAAACCTTTGTTGAAGTGCAATTTTCTGTAATACTTAACTTTAAAAATAGATTTTAAACTCAAATGTAGTCCATATTTTTCAGGTTATAGAATAAAATGCTACAAAAGTCAACTCAGAAAAAATACCCCAGGTTTTAGCCAACCCTCCTGGTAAACCAACTTGCTAAAAGTCCTGATCCGTAACATGGAGGTCAGAGTAAACAGGAAAGAAAAACATTAGAGCACTTCTAAGTGGTGAGGAGCTAGTTCATTTTAAGTCACTATAGTGTTTGAAAAGCAAAGAAAATTAAATGCTCATTTCAGACCAAGCTACCTCCTATGGCAGTTTATGAAGAAGAACTAGAGGAGGAACAACAGTCATTCTTGCAATCAGTGGACACCAAAGGTATTTTTATCACAATTCACTTATTCACCTCCTCATTATTTTTGGCGGATCAAAAATGTCCTCTGTTTCTTTTCACATGCAGCTACAGTACCACCACTGCCATCTAAACCACCTTCACCAGCAGATACAGTGCTGACATCACCTCTTTCAACTACAGTGCTTGCACCAAGACCAGGTTATATTTCTAACTAACTTTTCGTTTTGTTTTCTCTTACCTTAACGCTAACATTTAATAAGATTTTAAATCGGAGTCACTCTGTTAGGCCTACGTACTCTCAGAAGATTATGGGAGTCCATGTTGTGGAAGAGAAGCCATTTTAGGATTTTACAGCAGATGTAGCTGCAGTTGTCTCTCCAAATTCCAAATCCTACTGTCCCTCTTACAGCAGAAGTAAGGTCAAATATAACCCAAGACAGAGCTCATAAATGGCGCCAAAAAAAGCAACACAGTGCCAGCTGAGACTGACCAGCAAGATGGGGATTCTCTTCCAGCATTCACTGGAAAGACAGGACGCATCAGCCTATCCAGATGAGAGGCTTTATAAACAGAGATAAGATAAAAAAGGATTCCAGAACTTTCAGAATCAGAGAGAGAGANCCTTCAAACAGATATAGGAAAAACTATGTTTCTTTTCATATAAAATGTCAGAAAGTATTCTTTCTGTCATTTAGAAAATTCACACATCTGAGTTCATATAATAGTATGTTATGACGGGAGCAAGAGAAGACAGCATCTTTCCTGGGTACCTAGAGATTACTATGGCAGAGGCCTAATATTCTGCCTCCTGCAATAACTAATTTTTTGCTTTTGTAAGTTTCAAGATAACTGTTGTCAATGCCACTGCAGAATACCAATGTCTAAATATCAAACTTAAAATGAAAAAATATCTTTTATCTCATGATATTTTTAAAATAAATGAACGTACCACGGTCCTTTAGTGCATAGCTGCAGGAAGGAACAATCATTAGCTTGTCAAGCTTCATGTTCAAATTTAACTGGTACACACATAATTACTACCATTTGATTATGTATATAGCACATCTTGCAAAAAGAGAGTTAAGATATATATTCTTATCACCATTCTAATGCCTCTGCTGCCACAGGGAAAGCACATAAAAAAACCCTACAAAATTAGTATCAAAGTTGAAGTGAGGTACTACAGGATGGCCATACTTAAGCTATATGAAAATAGCAGATGCAACCAACTTACAGTTCTTTAGTTTACAGTTTTTTTGGTTGTTCATAAGACTGATCGCTAATGATTATTTTCAAAGTTACCAGCTTGCTTGCAACTATTTCATATGGAGCCACAATACTATTATTTCTGAGGTTAATAAAATAACACCAATAAAGGAACATTTTAACTTCATGAGCTACTAAGCTGCACTTTTAAATTGTCTTCAGCTCTAACATCTTTAGAAACATAAAGTAAATCTCAGACTATTATATAACACTATCAAGAAAAAAATAAACATAATTTATAGGTAAATTCTTATGCAATGCCGTTGAATTTTACATATGGAATTGTTTCTTTTTTTCTTTTTTTAAAGAAAATATCCCAGATCCCCGATGCAAGTTGAGACTGGATCAAGGGCCATGCCGTATTTATATCGTAAAATGGTACTACGATAAACAGGCCAATGCTTGTGCTCAGTTTTGGTACGGTGGCTGTGACGGAAATGCAAATCGCTTTGAGAGTGAAGAGGAATGTAGAGAGGCTTGTGTATTTTTTTCTAGTGGTAAGAATTCGTCTCTCTAAATATGTTAATGACTAGCAAAATCAAACCCACTAATTAAAATAATGTTAACACTGTTAAATCATATACCACCCATATAATGAGAAAAATGCCTACCTATGCAAGCCCTGCTTCAATTCTTTCTGCACATATTGCCCGATGTACTCCCATAACAAAGTATCAAAAATTCAGCAGTGTTAAGAGTACACAGATTTGATGAGTATAGGATTTTCCACAGTAGCTCTCCTTCCTTACCCATTTTGAAAAGCTACGATTATACAATCAGTAATGATACTCAATTTTCAATTGTAAACGTGGCTTTGAAAAGGAATCCTATGTTGTTAAAATTATCTTTTCTCTTTGTTACAGAAACCTGATATTTGGCATGGATTTTGCAATGAAGACTTCACTTTAAACAAAAGTATTCTCATAAATCCTATTTTTGTAACTCAAGTGTAAAATAACAGTTTTCAAGTTACATTCAAAGCATTATTCAGGGGTTATCAGATAAATACAGAAAATGCCTCAATTTGTTGCCTACATACTCACCAGGTCACAAGACAGGGAAGCAGTTGGGGTATTGACCGTTCCCAACTAGATCCCTGCTGTTTTTTGATGTAAACTTTCCTCAGTTTCCATTAGTTAGAAAGATAGATGTAGTTAAAACACAGCAACAAATTTAAATGAAAGACATACCAACAGCTGTCATTTCTCATTTATGTTAGGTCATGTCTAAAGTTGTTCTTCACCACGCATTTCTCTATTTTAAGCCAAGTCTCATTTGTAAATGCATTTTAGTATTTTAATCTGTTTCTCAAAAGTGCTTTTAATTTACATTCCAAACCTCAACTGCAACATAGTGCTAACAAAAAGAATTTGTTCTGTATTTCCTGTCTCTGCCATAGTTTTTATGCTTAAGTCTGTTTGTATACAATTTATTTGTTGTTACTCAATTTAAATACTTAAAAGCTTGTGTTCTAATAAAACATTTTTGGTTTTACCACCTGGAGAAAGTGGATAGCCGTACCTTTCCATGACTAAAAAACTTATCTCTCAGCTAAATGAAGACTTACAGTTAAATGTGCTCCTGATGTAACTGGTTTTCTGCCAAAGTCTTTAACAAGACTAAACGTCACAGATTAGGTGCTCCTGCATATGAAACAAGACTATATTTATTTTTTTCCTAACCAAATGGTAAATTCAGCATATTAAAAATGTATTTTGCCTCAGGCCTACTGAGGCAACATTTTAGCAGATTTTTCAGGAATGAGTTTCATTAAACATGCTTACACACATAGAAAAATTGACAGAGCTATTTTAAAATATAGCCTCTCCATTAATCCTCTGCCCTTTTCCTTCCCACTTGTCCCCCCTGCCTAATTCATTACCCTTTCCACTTGAAAGGACTTCCATACCTGGGGAAATCCTGCTCCTTTCTGTGAGCTGGCCAGGTGCTCCCTCTCCCACAGTGAGGCAGTGGATAAAAGGAAAAGAGGGAAGAGACATTTTTTTTCCAGAGGTTTTCAACCTCAATCAAGATTGCAATGATCTTCATGTTTGTGGGAAACAGGCTCCTCACAAACCCAAAGACAAGCTCCAGAGAAAACACTGGCAAGGGCCAAGTTGCTTAACATATTGCAGACTGCACCTGTAGCCATAGCATCTTTGAACAATAGCAAGGTGTTACAACTGAAGTACAGATGGAGACAATACCCAAATCACTCTATAAACAATTTTTGAGGCACCTTGGAGAGTTTAAAAAAAAATAAAGCAAAAGGAAAGCTCCGTTAGACCACTTTTAGAGAGGATTTTTCTTCTTAATTTTTATCCACAAGCGTATGCATGTTACCTTGGGAGAAGAAGGGCAAAATGTGAAACAGGGATTACGGCGCGACGAGGACCCGCGACTGCGCCGCGCCGCCTCACGCGGCCCGACCGGGGCGGGGCGGGGCGGGGCGGGG
>VZSV01000128.1:2379820-2409975 GCA_013398735.1 Nothocercus julius | reverse complement strand
TTACATATTTGCATCATATTAAGTGAATGATTAACTGCCATCAAATTAGAAATATTTTCACTCTTTATTTCCAGGTAGACTCCTTGTAACAAATTTACGCATTATTTGGCACTCCTTATCATTGCCTAGAGTCAATCTCTGTAAGTATTGTTTCCTCCTAGGTGGACTATAAATTTTGTGTTTCCTTTGTGATGCTGTGCAGTACTTTCACAGTAGTGAATGGATTATAGTACAGACTACTGAAGTATAGAACTACTGCTTCTGTGAAGTCTGAAATGAACTGTTACTAATGAATTTATCATTAATATAGGAACTGCTTTAATAATTCTTAGAAAACTTTTGGTGTTTAATGTTGGTTTCTCATAAGAGAAGTGTCAGACTTTTTTTTTAGTGTATGTAGAACTCTCTTTTTTTCAAGAAAGAAAGAAAAGTTGGAGTGTTTTTTTGTTTGTTTGTTTGGTTTTTTTTCCACTTCTGGCCACACTTGTGTATTTTGTTCATGTTCTGTACTGCTCAGCATGTTTTTTTTCCATCATGAGTACCCATCCTCCCAAGTTTACTATTATGAGCTCTAAATAAGCTTCTAATTTTAAATGGTATGACCATCAAGCCTGTCTAGTCATATTTAATTTAATTTAACTTGCTGAAGCAGGCCCAGGGTGCTTCAGTACCAAAATTATTTCCAGTGGTCAGTTCCCAATAGTCAGTCAGGACTGGCAATCTATATACTGTTCACAACCTATGTAAACTTATACAACCTGATGGCACTCTCTTTTGCATTTGCTGTCTAGCTCAGGCATGCATGCACAAGCACACACACACACAAACTCACATGTGTTATTTTATATACATATACCTTTCTAGAACAGTTCCATGTCTCTAAGGATTGCATCCAGGTGGCTTTTGAACATCTTCAAGGAAGAGGACTGCACAGCCTCTCTGGGGAACCTGTTTCAGTGCTGTGTTACCCATCTGCTTGCTTGAAAATACTCAAAACTCAACCAGATACCACCTTGAGCAGCCTGGTTGAATTGGTCCTGCTTTGAGCAGGTCATTGGTCCAGAGGGCTTCAAAGGGTACCTTCAGCTTAAATTAGTCTGATTTTGTGACAAGGGTTCAGACTGCTAACTGTAACAAGGAATTCTCACAAACAGCTTCCAAAGGTGTGCTCCAAAATACCATACTGTACTCTAAAATTCGTATCTTTTCTTCTTCTTGCTATCAAAACTGTTCTTTTTTTTTTTTTCTCTCCAAACTTTTAGCTGTTGGTTACAACTGCATTATAAATATAACTACAAGAACTGCCAACTCAGTAAGTTTCAAAAATCCTTTTTAAAATATAAAAGAATCTGTATTTTATTATTCACACTTACTGCACTATACTATACTAATAATCTCAAAGTTTACTTTCAAGAACAGTAATAGAATGATTTTAGTTTATTTTTAAAAGCTGGGAGAATTTTACATTTCTAAAGAAGTGGTTTTTTTCCTAAAGCAGTGAGACTCACGTAATCCCACTGGTGATCCTTCTGTCTAGGTAACTCATGCATGTTTGGCTCATTTCATCTAAATTTAACAAGAGATAGAGAAATGCTAAGTTTGTGCAAGAAAACTGCCAAATACACAGGCTGAGGTACACGCAGCTGTGGATAACAGCAAAGAGGTAGCAAGGTTGTGGACATTTCCTGGGCAGCCATGTGGTGGCACATGTATTGCCTGGCTGCTCAGTGCCCTCACCATCCTGGACTAGCACAGTACAGGGTCTCTTGTTCCCTGGCAGAGATTGTCTTGTACATAAGGGACATGACGTAGGGCAGGATATTTGGGGAGCTGAAGTGGAATGGCAAGAAGCAAAGCCAACAATACTACATTTTAGTCATGACGTGCAAATGTATGAGAGCGAGGCTTCAGCAGTTCTACTGCTGATGGAAGTGCTGATTCCTCCTAAAAAAAAAAAAAAAAAAACGTGAAGCCTTGTTCAGATGAAGACAGCAGATGAATCAAGATTACAACATCTGTATTCAGATTCTGAATTCTGTATTCTGTATCAAGATTACAACTATACTAATAACAAGAATTGAAATAATATATTGAGATTACTATTCCCCATACTGTCTTGTCAATATGTTATATCTGAATTTTTTTCCTTACAGAAATTACGAGGACAGACAGAGGCTCTGTATATCTTGACGAAGTGTAACAATACACGGTTTGAGTTCATATTTACCAATGTTGTTCCTGGGAGTCCTAGGCTCTTCACTTCTGTTATTGCTGTGCACAGGTACCAGACTTAGAATAGTGTTTATTCATTTACAAAATTCAGTGAATCAAATTTATAAGCAGAATGTGGGATTGCTACAGCTGATGGACCCAGTAAATAACAGTCCATATTTAACATCCACACCAGCTTCTCAACAGAGAACACAATCTCTACGAAGAGCAAAGAAAATGCTCAACAAATTTTACTACATAACTACATACCGTAAAAATTCATGTACATCAATACTGGTTGATCATGAATCAAATCATTCACCACATGTACAAGTAAATAAATCTGAGTGAATAAATACAAGTACCACAGAGCTAATCTGTCTAATCATTTTCTGTAGTTGTGGACCATGTTATAAATAAAGGGTTAAATCATGGTCAAAGCTTCCACTGGCTTCAAAACAGTGGATGTTTCACACTTAAATATGTGTTCAGTCTGTGTCACCTGGATGAATGTGTGCATAATCCGTTATCTCTGTATTTCAGTTTAAGAACTGTGAAATACTGACATGTGGATTACATGTCTCTAACTTAACCTGCGGTGTAAAATTTTTGATGTCCATGCTGTACAACATGGAACTTGGAAGATTTATGCTTTGCAATAGAAGCTGGGCAATGACAATTTTAAGGAAAAGAAAGAGCGTACATGTGGGCAGTCCAAAAGACTAAAACAAATGTCAAAAAAACTACTTTAAAAGTAATGTTAGTAAGGAAAACTGAAATATGATGATTTACAGTGATGAAGTTTTAATAATTCCTATATTTTTGTACAACATGGTATTAAGAAAATTTGGAAATACACATTCCCTATTGGTGCTAAAGCATTAACACTGAAAAAAGATAGAAAACACTGGCATGATAACCTAAATTTTCATTTTTATAGAGCTTATGAAACTTCTAAAATGTATCGTGACCTGAAGCTTAGAAGTGCATTGATTCAAAACAAGCAACTGAGACTACTGCCCCAAGAACAAATATATGATAAAATCAATGGAGTATGGAATTTATCAAGTGACCAGGTATACTGAAAATTTAAACTACATTCACTTCAGCAAAGCTAAAACATTTTGGCCCTCTTTCCTATCAGCTATACTATTATAGTTCTGTACCCTCAGAGGAATTATGCTTGATTCCGTTCATAAGCTGGTTACGTGTGAAGAAGCTGATCCCATCTTGCTACTACTCAGTACAACGAAGCTCTTTTCTTGGCAAGCTGAAGTCTACATGACTCAGCTTACGTACAAGGAATTAGATATACACCTCCTGTTAAGAAGATAGATTTATGAGTCTAAATCTATATCATCCTGAAAGTGAATCATGCTGTTCCAAAATACTCTGCTGAATATTTGTATGTTTACTTATGGCTTTGACCATATTATAAGATTATGTTGTCTTTTGATTACTAGAAACTGAAAATATTGGAATAGGAATCTTTGTCTTGAAAAAGTAGAAAAAGGGTTCAAGATGAAAACAGAAGATATATGTATTATTTTAAATATATTTCCCAGAGCCATGAAACAAAATAGGAACTGTTATTTCTGTCAGGGCAATTTTAGTCCAGAATGGAAACAGGATCGATCTTGACAATTTAAAAAGTTTTTTCTTTTACGTTCCCTTGGCACACATCTCCACAGTTACCCAAGCCTAACCCACATGCCACTATACTTACGCTATATACCAATTCTAGAGCTGTACAGTTAAGAGCACTCTCAGAAGCTTCATGTACTCCCATTAGGTTTGCTGTGCTGTGATTTGATCCTGCTTTACTGCAGTAATAGGAACTCCCGAGTGTTTTTTACCACTCGATGCCATATCCTCTAAAGTTCTGATCTTGCTTTCTTGAAATCACTAGTAATGTTTCCACTGGTTTCAGTGAGAAAGAATCAGGCTTTTTTTGGATTATATATGAAACTATATTATGCTGGATATGAATAGTCATTGTGCGTGGAAAGAGGGTTGTATACTTCAATGCGCTTCTAAGATACTTTTTTCTTTAATAGGGAAATTTGGGAACATTTTTTATTACTAACGTGAGGATAGTGTGGCATGCAAATATGAACGATAGCTTTAACGTCAGCATACCATATCTACAAATTGTAAGTATCTTAAAATATTCCTTTCCAAACTGAAATATCCTGTAACATGGGAAAGGTTTTAGTGTTCAGCTGCTAAGCCCAACTCACACTGAAATTAGTATTCTCATGTCTTGAATTAGGGAAGAATTTGGTCTTACAGCATCAACCACATTTTTTTTTTTTTTTCTGTTGGGATTAATTGGATGCTATAATTTTTCTGACCAGATTAGTTCATTGGCAGGCCTGAATGTCGAAGAACAAGCATTATCTCTAATTTCCAAAATATTTTCTATGAGCTGCATGCCAGCTGCATGCCCTAAGTTTTCTGATCATTAAGATGTTCAGAAACAAACTGGTGCCACTTTCGTTGAGCCACTTTTCCCTGAGATTTCGGTGATTCAGATTTGTGAAGGTAAATGGCAGAGTACTGGTGTCAGAGCTTCGAGAACCAGTAATAATAGTACTGTATAAGTATATATATAGTGTGTGTATATATTTATATTTATTTATCAAGTAATTCCAAGGCATTTTTTGATAAACTCTTTTTACCTCTTTACCATTCGTTAGCGTTCAATAAAAATACGGGACTCCAAATTTGGCTTGGCCATGGTGATAGAGAGTTCTCAGCAGGTAAGAAGTTTTAATAGGCTTTTTTAGTTGGTTTCATTTATATATGTGTATGATTTTATAATTCTAAGTTGTTACAGTGCTACTTTAAAACTACCTTCAGTGTTCCTTTTTAAGAGGTCTTTTGAACATAATTTTCCTATATAGTTGGATACCAGTTCAAATCTTTTTTTATCTTATGGAAAACATTGCCCCTGTTTTTATTTCACCCTTGGTTTAAATGGCAGATTGAAAATACAGGAAGATCTCATAATACACATTATATTTTATATCAGCAAATAGAAATCTGCTGTCATTAAATTGTAAAACCCCATCAAAGAGAACAAATTGTTAATAAAGATGTATTTTTTTTCTTTTATTGTATAGAGTGGAGGATATGTACTTGGTTTTAAAATAGACCCTGTGGAGAAACTACAGGAGGCCGTGAAAGAAATTAATTCACTTCACAGAGTTTATTCAGCTAATCCTATTTTTGGAGTGGATTATGAAATGGAAGAAAAGGTAGTCTCTTCATTTATTTGAAATTAGATGCCATATTGCACTATCAGCACTTATAAAATGCATTAAACGTGTATTAAGGATATGGATTTATTTAATTCAGTGTTTTAATTTGCAGCCTCAACCTCTTGAAGACCTAACAGTGGAGCAGGTTCAAGATGATGTGGAAATAGAATCTGATGAACAGACAGATGCTTTTGTGGTGAGCTCAACACAGAAAAAAAAAACTCTTATTGTTATTTAAATTTAAAAAAAAAAAACCTTAAATCTAAATCTATTAAAGAGAACAACAAACGAACTGTTGATCTTTTAAGTATACCTGCATGTTATTTAATCAGTATTCTTAACTACTAGATGAATTTATTTTCTTTATGGGATTTTAATTACTATCTTTAGAATAGTAGTAGTTATATACGGTAATTGTATGCAGGTCCTCAACTCACTAACATAATGAATAGTTTGAAAACAATCAGTATAATTTAATGAAATACATTATATTTAAAAACAATTCTTCCTTCTTTTGGAGCAGTCTAATAGGTAGTTGTTTCTGTAGGCTCAACAGTCATCTCAGATATAAACTCGGAAGATTTTTAGAAAGACATCAGTAATTTTAAGTTACTCTTGACAACTTGCACATTACTGCCAATACTGCTTTGGAAAATTGTATTAGTTTTCATCTCAGCGTTTGAGGAAAGCATACTTTCAAATGCAGTAGCTTGTCTGTGATCTTGATCTGCTATCTTCAGTAAGATCTGATCAATCCTGTGATCTGCAGGGACTGCACAAATAGAAGGTTTTCATATACTAGTCTGATGCTTGCGAACTGATGTGGTTTCATAACTCCTCTCTGGAATCAGCACCAATATTACTTCTACCCTCTTTTCTTTTGCTATCATTATCCATTCAGATAAGATTTTCTCTCTCCTTTCTCTTTTCCCTCCTCTTTTTTTTTTTTTTTTTTTTCTCCTCAGAATTTTATTTCTGTCTTCAGCATGGTTGAAAATCTTTTCCTTAGAGGTAGATTTTGTTTTTAATCTTGATGCTTCTCACTTGGATTAAATAACTGTGCACTGTATACTCTAAAATAAACCTGGAAGCTGTAAATGGTTAGAGGGTGGTTGCCACAGGAAACAGCATGTTAGATGTAATGATTGGCTCCACTCCATTATTCTATGATAGTTGAAGACTGTGATGCTGTTCTGTGGAGTGATGTATAGCTTGAATGAGATTCAGCTTCCCAGAAAGTACTTCCTTCTCTGTCCCGCTCCAGAAGGGCAGTCAAAACAAGATCAGGCTCTTTCTGATAAATATGATGATCTAGAACTGGTACTTGCTCAGAAACTTCCAGAATTAAAGATATTTTCAGAGATGTTGCTTCCCAATGCCATTTTGAGGATGGAGAAGATTGTACTACTTTCGTAGATCACTGTGGAAAAACTTGGTCAATTGTTCAGTTAATCCATGGTTGTTTCTTACATTGGTTATGACGTTAACTGAATTTTGAGACTGCTTACAAAGTTAGTTACGAAGTCACGGTTTTTGACATTGAATAATAAATGCTGCTGCCCAGGAAGCAGAAAATACTAGAATGGTATCAGCAAGTCTTTATGTCAACATTGTTTTACTCAGTATTTCTCAGTATAACAAATGTAACATAAAAAATGTGACATTTTAAAATCTTTATTTGGTATGGTGGAAAATTCAGGAATTTAATATTATGTAGGGAAAAATAATTTACTTTCCAGAACTTTTTTATAAATTATTTAAACCTAGAAATTACTTTCATCTTGTTTATAAAACAAAAATAAAACCAAAGTAACTGCTTTGTTAAAGAAAACTTACCAAAAACAATTTTATCACAGTCAGTTATTAACAGATTTGTTTTTAAATGATGATTTTACCAGATAGAGTTTTTATCACAATAGATTATTAGCAGATTTGTTTTAAACATTTTTTTTTTCTCAAAGTTGTGAGGTGTTTTTTTTGTTTGTTTTGTTTTTCAGGCTTACTTTGCTGATGGTAACAAGGTAAGACCAATATGTTTGTATTGTCAAATTTATGTTGTAGAAATCTTGATAATTAAATTAGTGCAAAATCTATGTTGGTTTATTTTCTCTGTCATATCTTTTCCATTCAAAAAAAGCAACATGATCGGGAACCTGTGTTTTCAGAAGAATTAGGACTTGCGATAGAGAAATTGAAGGATGGATTCACACTCCAGGGACTCTGGGAAGTAATAAGCTGATTTAGATTTTTCTCTTATATATTGCCTAAGCAATGAAAGATTCACTGTTCTCTGATTTTGTCAGATCTCTAGAAGATAACTGGAAAAAAAATACATGGGTAACAAGAAAAAGAACATACCAAATTTAAAGAACAGGCAAATATTATACAATGTATACTCAGTATATGTCATAAAAATATTACTCAAAACCTCTATATGATTGTATTATAGTGTTTCTATTAGAATGTTAATATATTTTCATTTATTTATATGCAGTATTGTACTCTTGTAATGATTATAGCTAAATAACATTTCTGTATCTTGTTTCATACTATGTAACAGAGAAATGTAACACGTAGAACACTTTGTATCTAGGCATCCTAGTTGTATCATTGTAGCAGTGTTGTAGTACTGAAAACTTTTTGACAGTCACAGAATCACAAAATCACAGAATGGTTAAGGTTGGAAGGGACCTGTAGAGATCATCTAGTCCAACCCCCTGCTCAAGGAGGGACAAAATGCTGTATCAGTACAAATACTAGTTTTAATATCTATTAATTTTATGAAGTATTTATCACATAACATTCCAAGTACTTTATTTTAATCTAGATATTCCCATGCAGTTTTTTGCTTTTCTGTTTTTTTTAGTAAGAGCAAATTTTTCTAATTCTTCCTTTAAAAAAAAAAAAAAAGAGCACACACATAAATAGCTTCTGCGTTTGACTCATAAGACCTTTATGTTGTTTCATGCTAGAGAGAAATGAGTCATTATTGTTTAAAGGAAGATGCAGCTGTTAGAATTTCTGGTGAGACCTCTGCACTATTTTCTGTACGTGGAAAAAGTCAAATGAGCGATCCTCCCAGCTGTTGTTTTAGCAGCTGACTGTGCTAGTAAAGTCATTGTGATGTGGATATCACTATTTGTTGGAAATCTTTCAAAGTGTATGTTTTAATTTAATCCTATGTATATTGAAAAGGTAGGAGAAAGGTACAATAAACTCTCAGAAAATTTTAGTAATGTTATACCTTGTTGAAGATTCTGTTTGCATTACGTTCAGATAAAATTTGATTATATAGGTAAGTGTTCTTGTATGGACAAAATGCAGTTCATCAAAGCACTCATTTTAAACAACTTCAAATTTATTTTGCTTCTGTATTATCTTTTTTTTTCATGAAAATCTAAATGTTTCCAGTCTGAATAGTAAAACCATCAACATGTGCATATGTTTGGGGGGGAGGGAGGGACAGGGGGTTATGTTTATGTTTTTTTTTTTTTTTTTTTTTTTTTTTTTTTTTTTAGTGTTAAATAAAGTGTTCATTAAATAATATGTAGCGGATAATGTCTTTTGTTCTCTTGTTAACTGTTTATTTTAATAGCAATTAACACTATTTCTGTGGAATTAAAAAGGACTGAAATACAGAATAATTGCTTTTAATGGAAGTTACTTTTGAAAGCAGAACTTTACCTGAACAATTTATTTTTTATGCTTAATCCATTTATTTTTAGCTTCCAAATAAATACAACAGATTATGTATTAAGATGATCAAAATGAAATTGAAAGTCTTAGCAGTGTCTGAAGACATCACTGATTTGATATGGGTATGTTAAAGAAAAAAAAAAAAGAAAAAAAATCTTATTGTACAGATAATTGATGCGATGTTTAAATTTTTCGTAATATCTTTGTGACTCATACCGTATTAAAATCTGCAACTATGAGATACGTTGGCAACTTGTTTGAAACAGTGGGCAGACATCTGACAATAATATTTCTATTTAGGAATTCTGTGTAACGTGTATTTCTGATATTGTTTATAGCCATCTCACTGAGGATCAGATTCTGGTGTCCTTACTCATGTCAAGTAGTTTCTTACATTGCAAGTTATCTCATTGATTTATCATAGAGAATGATGGCAAAACCGGGCCACAGTGACTAAAAGCAACAGTTGCTTCTTTCAGTCTTAGACAGCTGCAAGAACAACTCTTTTTTTTCCACACCATCCACCCTAAATTCCGACCTGTAAGAGTATGTACCTATATTTAGCTAGCAAGATTAAATTGCAAAGCCTTCAGGCTGGGCAAAGCACATTGATCTGCCTTTTTTACAGACAGACCTTTGTGCAGACAACAGCTAACGCTTTCTGCTCCCCCCCCTCCCCAAGATTTTAGCAAAATGGATTCTCAGCAGGAACTCACTGAAGAACTCAGACTTTACCAATCCACCCTGCTTCAGGATGGCCTCAAGGAACTCCTGGAAGAGAAAAAGTTTATAGATTGCTCCCTGAAAGCT
Source organism: Nothocercus julius (assembly GCA_013398735.1). Lineage (NCBI taxonomy): Eukaryota > Metazoa > Chordata > Aves > Tinamiformes > Tinamidae > Nothocercus > Nothocercus julius. The sequence continues at coordinate 2,399,995 of VZSV01000128.1, read as the reverse complement.
GGTGACCGAAGCCTGCCGTGCCACAGATTGATTCTGTCGGCTTGTAGCCCTTATTTTCGTGAGTACTTCTTATCTGAGCAAAATGAAGAGAAAAAGAAGGAGGTAGTTCTAGATAATGTTGACCCCAATGTCCTGGATATGATAGTCAAATACCTTTATTCTGCAAGTATTGATCTTAATGATTCTAATGTGCAAGATATTTTTGCTTTGGCCAGTCGCTTCCAGATCCCGTCTGTGTTCACTGTGTGTGTCTCCTACCTTCAGAAGAGGCTTGCTGTTGGTAACTGTCTGGCCATCCTTCGATTAGGGCTTCTGCTTGACTGTCCAAGACTTGCATTTTCCGCTCGCGATTTTGTCTCAGATCATTTTGTACAGATTTGCAAAGAAGAGGACTTCATGCAGCTTGCCCCCCATGAGCTTATCTCAATTATTACACCTGACAGCTTAAATGTAGAGAAAGAAGAACTAGTATTTGAAGCAGTAATGAGATGGGTCCGAACAGACAAGGAGAACAGAGTAAAGAGCCTGGGAGAAGTTTTTGACTGCATTCGGTTTCGTCTTATGCCAGAAAAATATTTCAAAGATCATGTTGAGAAGGATGATATAATTAAAAGCAACTCAGAACTTCAGAAAAAAATAAAGATAATCAAGGATGCTTATGCTGGAAAACTGCCTGACCCTAGCAAAAACACAGAAAAATCAAACAAGGGGGAAGTAAATGGTGATGTAGGAGATGAAGATTTACTCCCTGGGTACTTAAATGACCTTCCCCGGCACGGCATGTTTGTCAAAGACCTAATTCTTCTTGTTAATGACACTGCTGCAGTAGCTTATGATCCTCTTGAAAATGAATGCTACCTCGCAGCCCTCGCAGAACAGATTCCCAGAAATCATTCCAGCATAGTCACTAAACAAAATCAGGTCTACATTGTTGGAGGACTGTATGTGGAAGAAGAGAACAAGGATCAACCTTTCCAGTCATACTTCTTCCAGGTATATAGTTTGTCATTATTTGTGCAATAGTATTTGTGCTCTGAGAGTTACTGAAAGGTGCTTTCACTCCGTGCCAAACAGTTTTTATATGACTTTACTTTAAATGTGTACTCCTCTCAGTTTTCACTTGGGCTAGTGCAGTCCATTCACTACAACTTCTCTCACCTCAGTTTTTAATATCTGCTTAAGTTAGATGTATTGTGAGAAGTGAATTATATAATCTCTGTCTATGGTCAATAGAAGGAAGAATCTGTAGAGAATTATTCTTACCTCAGAAATATACACTAAAACGAGGGGACTTGTATTTTCTCTTTCAAGATTTGGCTGAGGATGAGATCTCAGAAAAGAATGATTAGAATATTTTATCTAGGCACCAGTTTTCATAGTTTAGGTTCCAGATTTTTATTGGTAAAGATGTGTAAGAGTAAGCCTAATGATTTGTAATCTGTTTCATGAATTTCCATTAAATTCAGTGAAAAGTTGAATGCTTAACAGGAGTAGCTTTTTAAAAAATCTGAATGTTTTTAAATGCCATTTTTACTACAATTCCAGAAGTCATTCTGATATATTTACATTTTAAAATCTAAGAGTCCTCTAAAACTAAACACACACACACACACACACACACACACAGCTGTTTTCTTGGCAAAGTCAATGTCAATAGACTAAATACAGTGTTTCAACTGAGCGTAATTTTATATCTTTATAAATCTGTATAAATATAACTACTATGATAAATTTGAGATAGTAAGCAAAAATACAATTTGGTGTAATTATTACCATGAACTAATTTTGTTGTAGTGTTTTTAATAGCTGGTTACATGTTATATTCTTGGATACTAAAACTAGTTCATGCTGAACTCTTGCAACATGTGCCGGGCTAAGTGTCTGTTTAAGCAGATTGGCCTAAAAAGAGTGAAAGTAGGTCCTTGTGAAGTAAAGCACAGTGCTCAGCAGGTGCGGAATTTTAAAGCCTTCATATATTGAACATAACAGCTATTAAGTGTTTGTAGAGTTATGGCTCGCTGCCATGTTCCAACTCAATAAGAGTTTGAGAAATTTGGTATACCTACGAGAGGAAAGCAGCAGTTTGCTAGAGAGGGGCTAGCACACAAATCATTGAAGTGTAAAAGTTGTTACAGAAATATTCTTCCAATAGAAATACTGCACTGATGTCAAAATTTATATAATTCAGAATGGAATAATTTGAATCTCAGTCCTTCTAGAATTCTGCATTCTAGAGGGGGGGCAAAACGCTAAATCTCCAGATTGACACTAGACATACTGTGACAGAATTGGTACTATTACATTTTCATAATCCTGCTTTATACATCTAAACTCATTTCCTGAAATTCTCTTCTCCAGCTTGCCACCTCTCAAGCCTTACTCACTGCTGCTACTGCACACAGTAAAACAGTTAATTACCTGTGGCTAATGTTTCCTCTGAAATGTAAATATGGTGCCATAAAGACTTTCACTTACTAATTCCTTTTCTGCACCTTTGCCACTCCTGCTACTACTTCCTTTGTTAGCTAAAAACCTAGGACAAAACATGGCTACCACTGACTCAGAAACGTGTAACTAATTGCTTATTGCCCTAGGAGAAGTAGAGATGTATCAGGCCATCCTCCACCAAACGTGCTGTGATCTGTACATCTTGTCCTCATAATCCCACCTAGATTTAGCTACTGAAACAACCCTATGTCCATGAACTAAATTCCACTGCTGCAATGAAATTTATTATCTAGTGAGAGTGGTCTATAAAGTTTGGAAGATGCGTTTTATCACAGAGGTGTTGACTGAGGAATGTAATTCTGGAGAAAAGTCATCATTAAGCTAAAACCCGATTTGATTATTTTGAATGAACTTTCTCTCATTTTCACACATTTGCACCCATGCAAACTCCCCTCTTCCTTCCTTCCTGTATGTTGTCAAGCAAATTAATATAAAGTGGAAGAAAGGAAAAGTTCTTGTTAAATGTTACAGAGCATTCGGGTTCAGTTGAAAGTAAGTTCTCAGAGCAAAACAAAAACGTTGTTGTATGGATTTTTTGTCCTTTTTCTGTCTCCTTCCCTACCTCTCCCCCCCCTCCCNTATTTTCAGCATCCTGAATATGAATTGAGACAACCTTGGGTGTACGTCATTAGGGAAGACATCAGTATTAAGGCTGCCTTGTTTGCTTAGGAATTGAGTCTTTACTCACTGCACTTCCAGGGATCACAGGAGTGTTTGGGAGTCTCTCCACACAGTCTCTTTTGATACCTGTGGCATTTCAGGTGTAATGCTTCGATCATCAGGAGGAAAGGTCTGAGGGTCTCTGGCATTTCTCTTTGTACTAGTTAGTACAAAGTGCTGAATTTATAGGTATGGAATGGCAGTAGCTTCTGGTCCCTTCAGAGAGGGTAAGAACTATCTGTTATTTACAACATATGATGGGAAACACTCAAGACTGGGGGAGCTTTAGGCAAGAAAAGGGAGTTTAAAAATGAGATCAAAGAAACAAATGCTTTGAGTGGGCACAAATGCAAAAAGATGCATGATGCTCTACTGGGTCTCCATGAAGCGCAGGTGGATAGAAGTTGTCATTCCTTACCTGAACTGACGAACGCATAGGTAGCTCAGACACTGAGCGCATCTACTGTTTTTTCCTGTGGAGCAGTTTTCAACGTGTTGATTTTCACTGTTTGCCATTCCTAACACTTTCTGTTCTGGTACTCTTTCAGCTGGATAACGTTGCTGGTGAGTGGCTTGCCCTTCCTCCGCTGCCATCAGCCAGGTGTCTCTTTGGGCTGGGAGAATCAGACAACAAAATCTATGTAATCGCAGGCAAGGACCTTCGCACTGAGGAATCTCTAGATTCAGTACTGTGCTATGATCCTATGTATGTTTAATTATATAATTATGTCCACAGAGGACATGTAAATAATCCATTGTTAGTTGAAATATCTAAAATTGTTGTCTTCCTTTTCCAGGGCAATAAAATGGGGTGAGGTCAAAAAGCTTCCCATCAAAGTATATGGCCATTCTACTATCTCAAATAATGGATTAATATATTCTCTTGGAGGAAAAACTGATGACAAGTAAGTCTCTCAAGTCTTTTAATGACAATTTCTATCAGTGATTGGCTCTTTATAGATGTGTTCTCATGTGCAAAAAAAAAAAAAAAAAAAAAAAAAAAAAAAAAAAAAAAAGCAACAGTTGCTTCAATTTAGTATCTGTGGGTTAAGTTTGCCAGAGATTTGGCAAAGGGCAACACATTATGTTGGATGTCTGTTTATGACACAGGGACTTCTAATATGCCTTCAGCTTCACTCTGGTACTGATCTGCAATGAAAATGACCTTTCTAAGCCAAGGTCTTTACTTACAGTACGCATACTGGACATATACTCTGTGTGCGAGTGTATAAATATATATATATATACACACATTTATATATATAAATGGTCTAAAAAGAGCTAAGTAAATCTTCCTACATGCACACTTAGCTGGACAAAAGATACAAAGTCTTGTGTCTTGGTGTTTGGACAAGTTAGTATTCAATACATTTTTTTTTTTTTACTTCTGATAAAACATTCCTCCCCACTACATTTCTCCAATACCTTTCTTCCCTGGACCCCTTTGAATGAAACACTCCAGGAAAAGAACATTGTTTTTCTCCTGCAAGATACAGTGCAAATTAATGCCCTGTGTCAGCAGCACTTAACGTTTGATTTAGTTTTACGGATAGGACTAGTGCATTAGACCTGCCAAAGTCTTGTCCTTCCCCCTGTTGAGAGAGAGGATTTCATGGAATTGCCAAAAGTTTCACCAGAAAGAATCACAGATTTTCCTTTTTCTCCCCAGGAAATGTACTAATAGAGTATTTGTGTACAATTCAAAGAAAGGAGACTGGAGAGATCTGGCTCCCATGAAAGTGGCTCGCTCAATGTTTGGGACAGCTATCCATAAGGGCAAGATTGTGATTGCGGGTGGCGTCACGGAAGAAGGCCTTACTGCATCTGTTGAAGCTTTTGATCTGACTACCAATAAGTGAGTGAAATGTTCTAGCTATTTTTAAGCAAGTGTTTTATCATCCAGACTTGCAGTATCTCTGAGATAAAGTTACTAAGGTGTTTAGGTGCCTATGTTTCCCCTATGATAGTTAGTCTACAAATACCTCTTTGGAACAAGAGCAGTTCATAAAACCCTTTTTCCTTATCTCCAGAGATTCTTCCTGCTGCCACATTCCTTTTTTATCCTAGCATAGCTCCCTGTAGAGCTCATTTAGATCAAAGAGCATACCCTTTTTTCTCTCTTTTCTCTCATTTGTTTGTTTTCAGTCTGATTAGTTCTTCAGTTTACTTGGCCACACAGCCACATAAACAAATGGTCTGGCATACTGTGCAAGAAGTGGGAGAGACAGGGAAAGGGCTGCTTCATTGAGTTTAAACAGTACTGTCGCTAAAAACAAAACCACAGCATAAGAAATTAGGTGCCCGGAGAGGACTAGCTGAGTGTTCTTTGGGTACTGTAAATGAAGAAATGAGTAACAAAGAAAATCGAAAGTTGAAACCAGAACACTTACTAGGTCATTATGGCCAGAGCATTTTGCAGTCAGCATCCTGCAAATGATTATGATTTTTCTCCCATCAGTATCTTTATCTCATTTTCTACTTCAGTTTTCCTTTTTGCTTCTCATCCATCCTCACAGCTCATCCGTACTCTCATTTAAAATAATGTCTGTAAAACTTTATTCTAATAGCTCAGTTTCTAAAGTGGTCTTGAATATACTTCTATTTGTTTGCTAATAACCTCTTGTATCACCAACAAATACATTGCTTGTGCTGTCTTCACTGAAGAGCAGCACTGTATCCATCAACTTCATACCCACCCCCACTCCTCAAAAATAATAATAACAAAAAAAAAAGTTAAATGAGACCTGCTTATACAATTCAACAACAGAAATTAAGTTTGGGAAAGGAGCAATGTTTCTAAAGCATGTTTCTGACTTTGGACCAGGAGATCTGTAAAAGGTGGTCCCTGGTAAGGGATGTCACTATGGTATAAATCTGTCGCATAAAGATTTGTATTTACACACCAAGTCCCTGTGGGGATACAGAAACACAAGTCACTGCTGATAAAACTCAAGAATTCTTTTTCCTTCCGCTAAACAGTTTCATTCAAATGGTCTTTAGCACCTGCACTTATGTCAACTATAGCTGTATTTTAGTGCATTCAGTTTCAAATATTTTTCATGTGTTTGATGGACTTTTTTTTTTTTTTTTCAGGTGGGAGCTTATGCCTGAATTTCCCCAAGAGAGAAGTTCTATCAGTTTAGTCACCTTAAGTGGAGCTTTATATGCTATTGGAGGTTTTGCAATGATTCAGCTTGAAACTAAAGAATTTGCACCCAGTGAAGTCACTGACATATGGAAGTAAGTTTAACTTTGATTACACTTTCTTAATGGAAGGCTCTAACTTACCTTTAGGTTTTTAAACATTGGAGAGTAAAATCCATATCTAAATGATGACAGCAGTGCTAAATCACCATGGCAAGAACATCTCTCTCCAGCTCCGGAAGACAGTAACATTCTCCTGTGGCAGGATGCAGCATGTGGTTGCTACAGCCTTTTGCAACATGTGGATTATTCTCTATTTCATGTTTGTGAGGGAAGTGTCAAATTTCAAGAAGCTGTGTTTTGACCTCATCTTGTTAAATGCAGGTATGACGACGAGAAGAAGGAATGGAGCGGCATACTGAAAGAGATCAGATATGCTACCGGAGCCTCCTGCCTAGCGACACGCTTAAATCTATTCAAGCTATCAAAACTGTAAATAAAATGCTGGAAAAATATGATATGGTGAGGGAGTTTTAATAGACTCTTCTGGTTTTGTTGCATGAAAACATCCCCAAATTGTACAGAGTTTTGTCGCAGTGTACTAGTTAGTCACTCTATCCAAGTCTTAATATAATTACTAACTAATCAACAAGAATTGAATTATTGCTGAAGTTTCAAAACCTGAAGAATTCTGACAAACTTTTTTTAGAATAACCAAAAAGTTCACTGAGAACTGGTGAACTTGAAAACTCTTGGGAATTAGTGATGAAATTAGAATTCCTTATACCCAGACAATCCAGGATATTGGAGGTTACTCTCCAATTTAAGATGCTAAAGAATTAACCAATTGTTAACTATCTATTAGTGTATTTAGTTTAACTTTGTTCTAACTGATGTTTGTATAGCCTGATTTCCCCCTTCAGCAACGTATGTAAACCCTGCATTCTTTAGGCAGATCTTAAAAATATTTTCATTAGACCCTTCTAAAAATAACTAATCTGATTTTGAAGTGCATATTGAAAACAAAGGTATGTTATGTAGCCTAAGAAACATCAATCTCCACTAAAGCTGGGTTCATGGCTCAGCTATGAGCAAGACAAAAAATTACAAGGTTAATAGCTCTGGAGATTCGCTTGCTGTGTCTTGGTTTCTAGTAACAATGATTTTCCCTTTTTTATGCTTTTGTACTTATTTCTAAAGCAAATATTTAACAAAAGTCTTTCTCAGATGTCTGAAAGCATTAACAAAGCATTAGTGAAAAGCCTGAGAATAAATGATCATCAACAACTACCCATGGCAGAGAAGACTTTTCCACCTAATAAAGAACCGATGCATTTTTTTTCATGTTAAAGCCTTTAACCAGTACCAATTAAACATTGTTTTAAAAACTATAAATATATCATTCGATGGTGTCATTTTTAGTGATCTGCAGCTTGTTGTCACTATCACAGTGCAAGGATACAGATTTCTTAGTAGATGCTTTGCTCAAAAATGTAAAAGCGCATTCAATTTTTCTGAAGTACAGCACACCCACCATTTCTATAGAGTACCTCTTTAAAGGACTTCTCCCGTGAATAAAGAGCTCATCGTAAGCCTAATGCAATATAATTACAACTGACACAGAAGGAAACCTGGAAAAGAAACCACTGCTGGCTGAACAGCAATTCTAACTCTTGAATGAGCATGTGCTTTGCCTTTGCAGAGAGAGAAGTGAGGCCAAGCCCAAGGCACAGCCAGCACAGCTCAGTTCTTAGTGGATGGGGGTATTTACTCTCTGGGCCTTCTTTACTCTCTTCTCCCTTAATATAGACAGCACCAACTCCCCATCTGCTCTTAGCATCCCTTCCTTGTCTCCAGGTAAACTCCTCACACAGATCACTAGCTATCTACCCTAGCACTCGCTGATTTCATTTAGCAAGAAAATGACTGCAAAGTAACAAAAGCAGCACATTTTACTGAAACACTTTTTATTTTACATTTTGCTTTTTCAAGATAGATACACTTTCTGAATGTACTCACAGCAAATTTTAATCCTTCCAATTGTGAATACTCCTACTTTATCCATACATAACTTAAATATATCTGGCTTGGCACAGAGTGACACCTCAAAAGCAGCTCAATCATACAGCCATCCATCACTGCGCACTTTTCCTTGTGCTCCATAGTTGCTACTTCAAGCCTGTCTGTACAGAAGCAGGATCGTGCGGAGCCAAGTCTGACTTCCTGCCCAAGTTCTGCAACCCTGATCTATGTGCATGATTGTCTTCTCCATTCTCCCCAAGATATAAAGAACCTTATACGTGCTGTGCGTTCAAAGCCACCTCCTCAAAGCACTCTTCCTCTTTTACAAAAAACAACTCTCTTGGAGCATATGTTAATTTGAACAGAAGCACCATCACCATAAGAAGATAACCATCTGCTGTAGCTTTTTCACAGGAATCCAACAAATGTGAAGACTGCCTTAACAGGAAAATGCCCTGCAGCTTCTGTAAGTTTTTTTTTATTATTTTTATTATTTTTTCTTTTTCTGGCTTCATCGATGAATTGATTCACATTTGATTAATAAAAATATTTTCTATTATGAGCTAGTGAAAATAAAACAAGTGACGAGCACCTGCATGGTGGTCAATTCAGAGATGCAGCCACTTCCCTCTGCAAAGCTTCAAGGCATGTGGCACTTCAGGGAATGGCTACTGCTTAGATACAAATGGCAAAAGAACATATAGGCATTGCGTGTGTGTGAAAGAGAAGGGCACAGCTGACTGACATCATGAGGTAACAGAAACTGTAGTCACAACCTGTCAGCTTCTGAAAAAGGGCCACTGTACAGCAGTAGACTCTACAACAAATGTTCTCCTGGCTTTTCCACTTCTTCCTTTCACATCCCTCTATCCTAAGCACCCTGATACAAGCCCTGGCTCAGCATCATCACAAGCAGCCCAGCCACTGGGAGATGGTTTTGAGACAGGAGAAATAAAACCACGAGTAACCAAGGCAGTATTTAGCCCTCTCAGAAGACTTATCTTGATTTCTGCTTTAAATTTTCAGCCTAATTTTGATCTTTAGTATGTTGTCCTAGTCATAGGAGAGACACATCATTTATTTTATTTCTACTAGCCACAGGGTAGTCCAATGCATACTGCTGTACCAGCAAGTTTCACCAAGTATCAGTCCCTAACTAAGCACATTGTCTGACATGAGGATTGTTTCTTCTTCTTCTTGCATAAATCCTTCACTTATATAAACCCTTCCCTAGCTGTGCTTTTCAAGTTGCATTTAACTGGAGTACAAGGTGTTTTAAGAGTCAGGGTGGCTGCTAAACCTCCGGGACTAATTCACCCCTCAGGTATGCAGAAGCGTTCCAGGAAGCTCCAGCTGTTACTTCCTTCGCACAGCCCACATGCCCAGGCCAACAAGGCAAGCAGCCAGGCGCTCCTTGCCACCAGACACCCCGATCACCCCAACACTCTCTCTTGTGGAAGATGGCAACAAAACAGCTGCAGAAACTGTCACATTCTAGGTAAACCTACATTTCAAATGTCTTGGTTTCACAGCACAAAGATACAGAGATTCTATGTTTTGTCCCTACTGTGTATTTTGTCACATGCTGAAGGACATGTTTTCCAGTGTATCTGCTGCCTTCTTCCCCACATGTATTTCCAGCATTTTGCTTGGACAGGTGTATATCTGACCAAGTGTCCACACTTTCATCCCAATTCAGTAGATAATAATGTCATTTTATGGCAGCATTGTCACAGACCCATGTATTTAAACTAAAGCTTCCAGAGATTTGAAGCATCTTTATGGCATTTTTATGACCCACTATGACTTGCCTTTCACAATTCCTAACAAATATAGGATTACATCTCTTGATACCTGATGCCCTGTGCAAGCCTTGGTCCAGCTGACTCCTAAAGAGATTTTGCAAATCACATCATGTTAAGGTTGCAAGAAGATAAACTGATTAAATGTCTTCAGCATCACTGTGTTTCATAGAGATGCTTTTTCAGATATTCCAGCTGTGCTTCTTTTGTTGACAGAACCATAGAATTCCATTCAAAATGAGGAATCTGCAGATAAAGTCATATAATCTTAATGTTACTACTGTCTGATATATGGCAGCTGAGAAAGGCTCTCTGATACCTATTATTGTCCACTTTTTAAATACTTTATCATCTGTGTTCCTTCTAAAAGCTAGGCTTACTGTAATACTGAAAAGATTCATTTCTCCATCTTTTTTTCCCCTCTCCCCAAAAAGCTGTAATAGTTGCAAAGAATAAAGCAGATACTCATGCAACACAAGCTGTGACAAACCCCAACCCTCTCCCACCTGAGGTACTTCGAAACCCAAATGGAGAGATCACTAGAGCTTGTCTTGTTAATTCTTCTATCAGAAGCATCACATTTAGTGGCTGAGAATATGAGAAAGGATGTTTATCCGGTTGGAAAAAAACAAACAAACAAACAACAGGCTTACCAAAGAATTCTGTTAAAACTAGAGTAGAAGAAGCACTAACTACATATATAGGAGAACGGGCATTCAACAGCCTCCATTACCCAGTTGTAACTGCACTGGAGGGATCTGGCAGCTGTCTTCCCTGCTTTAGCATCCATATCCACCTTGCAACTACCATAAATGGTTCGATGTAAATGTATATGTACCATTTTTTTTCTAGTATCAACAACTTTCAGTGATGTGAACTGAAATTCCTCCTTCACTCTTTCTCTTTTACTCAGGTTATGTGGAGATAGTGAATATGCTGCAATAACGCAAGTCTAAGATATCTTGACTTTAGTTTGTTGTAGATGCTTTCAGTGAAAGTACAAGCTCTATAGAACGTTTGCATCACCTTGAGAACAGCTTGAAAATCTGCTCTGCCAATTCAAATTTGCTCTTGCCCAGCAAGAGCTTTTAACTACTAGAATAAAATGATCTTTAAGAAACTGTGTCAAGGAAAGTGCATCAATTTTCACCATGCATTGGTGACACCTCACCTGAACTACTCGGTATCCCAACATTTCCAGGTGTCGTTTTTTTACTGCACATTCTCCTTTCAAGTGATATGAATCCTTGCTAAAGGCTTTTGGATCGAGAAATTCCAAGGCAATTCTGCAAAAAATAAAAATGTGTTTTACTTTAGGTTTTCCCTAAATATCAAAAAATGGTATTTCTATCTCAGTATTGATAGTTGCAGGAAAGCTATTACTAAATATACATCACCACTCCCAGGAAGAGAAAAATTTAACAACTCACTGAAACTAGGCAAGGTATTTTCCCCTAGCAGTTATCTACAGATGCTTGAGCTTCACACGTTCAGAAAAGCACTTCCTTCTTGTATCTGCACTTGGTTCAAACAGCAAAACCAACTTAACTAGCATTTTCCAGGCATCATTTGAAAAGGTGGGAGAAAAAATGGTATTTCCATTTCATGAAATTAGATGTCAAGAAGGCCTATCTGCACTGGGGAGGCTAAACCTCATAAATAGTTTGGAAAAAAGAAACAGAAAAATAAATACAGACTGCAACAGTGACTTAGGATATAAGCATCAACAACATGGTATAAACTCAAAATGTAGCTAACGTACTAACCTCTGAGCGCCTGGTGGTAGAGCAGTGTCCTTGATGCCACGTTTCGAATGTATTCCCTCCGTATCACCCAAAAGTATATTCTGAGCCATATAGGTATTCTGAGCCGTATAGGAAAGAGGCCTTTTATTTTCATCCAGAATGCATTCAAAATCTATGAAAAAAAAAACATAACAAAAATCCAGTATGCTGTTAAAAAAAGAAAATGAACGCAATCCGTACAGTGTTTTATTAAAAAAAAAATAATAGTGATAATTAGAGATACCCAACTTTTTTTTTTAATTGTTTAGACTGTATTTTATATAAATTGTCAAAATTCCTTATTTGTGATACTTGTGACCTTAGTATCTGCATCTTGAGGGGCATTCTAACCTTAGTGGTAATGGTAGGACAAGTCTCTAGTGATTTTTACAGGGTTACCTGCTCACCTATTTCATAGCAGTATGGTGTGAGAACAGATATTTTTGTGTAATGGCTTCCTCCTAAGATCTCTGCCAGCATCCCGTGAACATGCCATCGCAGTGAATTTATTCTTCTACTTCCTACAAAGAGAAAATAAAGAGCTCATGCATTAACACTTCTATAGCTGAAGATCTGAAATAGTAATTAGTGACATTTTTGACAGCCAGCCTATTGGATTAAAGCTTTTCCACACATACCTAGTGTTATTTGACCACAAATTTAGACACCATGTGAACAACTTTCAGATGGAAAATGGCAGCTGTCCACTAAGCACAAACTGCCAGTTATTTAAGATGATAGGAAAAGACAAAAGAAAGAAGGGGAACAAATTTTGCCCAGCTACACTTACGTAAACCACAACTTCCATCCCAAGACATTTTCCCATTCACATGCCACAAGCAACACTATTTTCAGTGTTTCACCTGTTGGATTTTGTTTACTTTTAATCACGCTTAGATTGTTAAATGTGTATTTAGTTATTGAGCATTTATTACATTTATATCATACTATCTGCCGCTTCTTTATCTGTTACAGACTGTTTCATAAATTGCTCTGCAAACCATCTTCAGTCTCAGAGATAAAGTGGCTGAGTGTGATGGATATCAGAGTAGTTCCAGAAAAATAAACAGAGGAGATTCTGGGCTTGCAGCCACTGGATTTTCTGAACAGATCATTGCCTGAAAAATCTCAGCTACTTCACTCGTGACACTGAGCACTTGACCACTAGCCTATTCCTCTGTCCCTCAGTCTTGATTCTTCTGAGGCAGACGACACGTTGAAAAGGATGCAGCAAGAGTGCTCACGCTGAAAGATTTAAGTGAAATGTTCAGTCTTTTAAATGAAGTAGGCATCAGGGATCTATTCTGAAAACACAGGACCTTATCCAACTGACAATGCTGACGATCCTGTTCTTGCCTCTCCATTCACCATGCCATACATGCTGTCCCCATATATTTAAATTGTGAGTATTTTTTATGGAGAAATTTCCCCTCATATTTATTCTCATGGAAAAAATGCTTTACTACCACATTACAAGGCAGGGGCACTTTCCAGGAACACATCCTCCATGGATAGTACGGTATGTCTGGGATGCTATGTGTGCTAGTGTTAGTATTTCATTTTTAGCACAAATGAAGCACCTAGAAGACTGCTTTAACTAGACTACTGCTGGCAATGGGGGGAGTTTTTCCTCGCGTGAATTACTTACCTTTAAACAAGACATGCTGGCAATAGCGCTCGTGAAACCACGGGATGTGAAACTCGGGGCATTCCAGGCAGACTGCTCTGTTCAGTTTCATGAGGCACGAGCGGACCTTCTGCTTTGAGGTATCAGGCAAGACTGAGTTAAACAAGATAAGGTGTGAGCTGAAATGTGGAAAATGCAGTACATTGGGCAAAATTGCTACCTCTGAATTCTTTACTAGACATATAGCCACCTCTATACCATGGTGTTTATTAACTTCATGTGAAGAATCTTAAAAAGAATCTCAAAAATCCCAAGGGAAAAGAGAAAAAAATACCAGTTTCACTCAATGTTGAGAACAGAAAGATAGGCAAAACCAAGAGTTCAAGCCAACTTTTATCATTTATCTGGCAACAGTACATTGATTGCAAACAACACACAGATTGAGAGGAAGGGAATCAAAATTGAAAGCAAACACTCAGTCTCCTATTTAAAGAGCAAGGAGACTGGTGGGACTCATTTGTTTCAGACAAGAATCTGCCATTATTTCTTGAGCTTTGCACTGTGACATTTTCTGGTTATATTGCTTCAGTCAAGTAACTTTATTTCCCATAATAAATTAAGAGTTTTTAAATACTGAGTGCAGTAAATTGATGAAGGAATTAATTTTGAATGAACTTCTCTCATTCAGAAACATCATCTGTAGCGTATGTCAGTATTTTTAAAACAAAGCATAAGTTTTTGCCTGTTGCTTCCCTCTTAACGCTCAAAAAATGACTGGATTTCTATAGGGGAATCTTTCCGGGAGACAATTACTGCAACAGCATAATTCTACTATTCCATTTCTCATTCACATATAGGTCCCATCTCCATTTTTATGCTAAATACTACATAATCGAAATCATCAAAGAGCTAGATACTGACCTTCAAGCTCAGCATCCAATTTGCTCAGGAAAGAGACATTAAATATCATCTTTATCAGAACTGGAGGGAAATAGCCAGCCACTGCCAAAACATGGCCAAGCAGCACCAAGCGGTGACTTTCAAAAGAACCTGTAAAAAACAAACACAATTACCTGTTAACAAATCATGTCCACATGAAAGGACTTGCCATCTTCTTCCCCCCCTCCCTGGAACTCATTCAAGTTTCTCTCTTTATGCACTAAATGGACATAAAGAACTTCAGTTTATAACGTAAAACTAGAAGGAGGATGGAGGAATTCTCTACTAGACATACCTTTGCATAGCTGCAGTGAAGTGTAAGGTAACTCTTCCCAAATCTTGCAAGAGGGAATGAGTTAGCCCTAAAAAAAGGGACAACCCTACAACATTTTAGTAGCCAGTAAATTTTCATGCAGCTCTCCAAGGCTGTATTATCAGCCAAAACAATTTTGAGTCTCTGTACATTCTACCTCTACTTTTTTTTTTTTTTTTTTAAATGATCAATCATAAAACATGTACTCTGTCCAAATGATGATTTCCTGGGGAACAATGCAACTATTTCCAATGGCAGCATAGTCAGTTAAGCAGAATTTTCACTCTCTTTATACCAGAGCTCAGGATACCTTGCTAGTCCCTTATCAACAGTACTTCATCTTCTAAAACTGAAGTTTGAAAACTCAACAGAAACATATACTTAATCTTCAGAGCAGCAATGTAACATACAAATGCACTTTCTTCCTTTGCTTAAAAAAATGCCATTCTACTCCCATTTTTGTCAGAACCAACAATATCTTTCGATGATACTCATTATTTGATATCATCATATGGTTAGCTAATGCACTTACTCAAGTTAGAAATAAGATGTTGGATGCAATTCTCAAAGAACTCTTCATTGGCAGGAGGGTCATAGTTCAGAGCAGAGAAAAGGTAGAGGATAAAATATATTTCAAAGGGATGGATCTGGAATGAGAAACATTCTAAATTAAGCCACTACAAAATATTTTAATATTCCATCAAAATAGAAAGGGTTTATAATACACTCAAGCCTGAGAGACTTCACACTAAATGAGTATTTTTAAGCTTTTTTTTTTCCATTTATCAGCTTCCTCTGGGCAAATACATATACATACATATATATATATATAAAAACGCTCATTGTTAAAAATTAAAATCTGATGTAGAAGATTCAAATGCTACTTGTATGCTTAGATTTTAACAAACTCTCAACAAGGTTTCTCATTAAAGATTCTCAAGGAAACTAAATTGTTATAGGATAATAGAAAGTCTGCTATATAAATACCAGATTAAAAGAAAAGATATGAAGAAAATACAGTACATGGACACAAACTATTGGGGAGATCCCCACAAAAATGGGTGCTGTGAAAATATACACCATGTGATGCAATTTTGTTGTTTAAAAAAAAAAAAATTAAATAGCCAAACATAAAACTGAATGCCAAGGATTATGATTTGACTTTCTAACACTGAGTGACTCAATAATAAGAAAGGAATAAAAAGAAGTGCAAAATAATATATACAGAAGAAAAACATATATAAACAGATGAACTCCAAATCAGCTGCACTGAAGAAATTTGTAAAAAACACTCTTAACTGTTCTCTGCTTTTCAGCAAAATCCTCACTCTCATTTAAAACGGTGAGTTCAAGAAAATAAAATCCTCCAGTTAACAACATTAAAGTCAATGTATCTGGAGTTTGAATCCTATTTCATTCACTACTAACCTGTTCTTTTTTTGAATAACTTAAACAGCAGAATAAGGAAAAACTGCAATACCTTGTCTATATTTTGAAGAGTCACAGAAGCTATTCTGTCAAGTAATGGAACACAGCGGTGGTTGGCTTTTATAAGAAAAAAAGAAAATGGTAGTACATTTGCCCACGTTACTTGGTTGAGCAAGCGCTGACAGGCAGCCATTGTTTCTTCAGAGAGGACTTCTTCAAACCATCTTCCATTCACATACACGAGCTCTTCCAGCAGAAGATCCAAGTTGTTGGCGCCCTGAAGCCGCTGAAAGCCCCAGTGGTTCAGTTCCTGCAAAAGGCCAGCACACAGCCCCGAAGGGCTCTGCCGCTGCGGCTGCTCGTAATGATTCCACCGCACGAGAGCTGCGGCGATGCTGCTCAGATGGGGGAGGCTGCACTGGGGCAGGACCGCAGCTGCTCTCGTCAGAAGGACTTCCTCCACCTGAGTGGAAGGAAGCATGGCCACAACACGAACTATTGCAGCGATGTCAGCAGGTATGACACTAGATTTTAAAAAACTGGGAGACAGAAATAAAAACAGAATATTAGTTTTGGCAAAAGTGCAAAAGTTTTTTTTTTTTTTAAAGAAGAAAAACAACAAATAAATGATGCACACAAAAATTGTATTTGAGAAGCCAGAGGTGCACATCATCCCAAATAAGACGTAGAAAGTGAATGACATAGTTGGCATCCATGTGAATTTCTACTACCGGCTTTTTTTAATTCTGAAATTATTTTTTTCCTTCTAATTAATTCAAAATTAAAAAAGGCCAGAGTATAGGCAGCATCTTAAGCCAGTTGGTGATGTTTCAAGTGCTACTGATGAAACACACAAGTCTAACAAGGGCAAATTCTGAATCTTTCTAGGACTCAGGTTATTTCAGTGATTGGCAAATTAATTTTTCCTCTGCAAGAGACCTGGATGCTGGTTGAGGAACACAAACGCACAAGAACAAAACAAGATGTTCAGCAGAGGACTGCACTCCCACAGGTGGTGCAGCAGTGGAAAGAGTTGTGGCAGATCTCCATTGTACAACTCCTGAGGTGGCTTCTTCTCTGAGTAGCAACTGTTCAACCCTGAGGCCTAGCTAGAAAGTTTTTCAGTCAAAAAGGAGAATATTTCTGCTTTGTATTTTCAATTGTTCTGACTACAGCATCCTTATTGCATATTTATTACCCGTTCCTTCAAAAATCAAAGTCATTAACATCTATCCTCCCTATAAAATAATGATCAAAATTACCTGTTGAATGGTATTATGTTGCAATAGGAAATGAATCTATTTGAAAAGTTATCATATTTATTAGCTGATATGGCCAGGTTACAGACAAGACCGTAACTTTGTCCTATCCTCTGCTTTACGTATAATAGAATCAAACTGGTTTAACAATTTGTTACTTTTTTGTATTTTACAGAAACAGAACAATACAATTTAACATCTCGTTATTTAGAATATCAAGTAAACAACCACTTAAACTAAACAGGCAATTACTTTACCAAATAGACACGCTTACCCAAACAACAACTTTTTTAGTTTGTCAAACAGCTCCAGATCATGGCAGCGCAGCAATACCAAGTACTGTGTTAGCTTTACCAACTGTATGGTATGATAGTTATCCAAATGTTTGTGCAGAATAGAAGCCATTCTGAATACAAACAGAAAAAAAAACAGTGTTACTACACTAATGTGAAAGACATTACCAAGTACCATTCACAGGAAGAAGAGCTGTCCCACAGTACATGGTACCCAAGTGGAGGGCTGCATGCATGGGCCGCACTCCATGCTAGCCATTTTGATGGCATTCTGTTGCTACAGCTAAGTCGGGCTAAAGCTGGAAGACAGGGCAAGATGCATAGGAAGAGGTAGTATTTTTCTCTCAGACTTTCTTCAGCCAGTGAAGTTCAAGAAGAAAAAGCATGAATTTACATGTCTTCCTAATAACAACACACACCTGCTTTTTTTTTGTCCCCAAGGATCTGTTCGGTTCACGCAGCTACAACACGGACTTGTTGCCCACAAACTGCGTTTAACTCTGCTGCATCTGTGTCAAATCGGACAGCAGTCTTCCAGATTCAAAACCTGAACTGCTTTCCCTTCGGTGTATTAAAGCTTTTACCTCTCTATAAACCATGCTCAATTAAAAACTGCAGGAAATTTGGCACGAATTCTTACTTAAAGAAGCAATACCTATTATTTTAAAATAGGGCGTAATTAAGTCCTGAAGAAACAATTCGCGATAGTGACAAGATTTGCTAGATAGGACACACTCTTTGCAATTTACTACCTTCTCGTTTGTCTCTTCAGTTAACAGTAACAAATTCAGTAAAACTAAGGCTGTGTCCACTCAGATAGGATCACATATTGGTAAATAAGCTAAAAACTACATTATACTATCCTGGTGAGATAGAATTGCCTTGCTGTGACAATTTCTGAATTGCTACAAACACTTTTGGTCAGATGTGATATTCTAAAGTCTGTAACTAGTTATAGACAGAGTGTATGCCTATCACAGACAGAACCACCCACCCCTCACAGTCAGTTTATTGGATATTACGGCTTTACATACTAAATGGAAGTAGTTTACCTAGAGAAAATAATTTTCTATTAGTATCAAAAATTACTTTTGAAGTAGATGAGAATTTTTACATTTCATCTTCTGCATTGTCTTTAATACTAATAGTGCTTGATGACTGTTAAGTTCTTCTGCCATGCTCACTGCAGTAGCCACCAACCTAAAGAGGAAAAGCAAAGACAAATTTTACAAAGAAAAGCTGTTGAAAATCTGCAGCAAACACTGTAGCAATTTTCTTTGTCTAGAAAAGGAGGGAAAGCATCAACACAAATACTTCATGAAATCTGGTAAAACAGGTTCCCCCAAAATAAAGACCTCTGTTCTGTGTATCCTTTTCCTGAACAACTATTTTTGTTGCACAGGTAAGATGAATGCATAAGATCAGTTTGTGTTGCTCTGATGATGGAAATGAGTGACCAAAACATTTCTGCAAATAAAAAAAATGAGGGTACTCCAAGACACCAAAACATCCACCAATGAACAGGTTATACATAAAAAACAAACACAAACTAAACTGATTCTGGGAAAAAAAATAAGGCTGATGACTTCTTCTGCCTCACATTTACCAAAAAAAAAAAAAAAAAAAATCAAAAAACAAACTAACAAACAAACAAACAAAAAAACCCACAACCTTTTGGAACTAGGCCATTTAAGGCAAAACCATAACTTGGGCACTGAAGTAAAGCTAATGCAATGCTTACAGTTAGTCATATTTTCTGATTTTTCTTCACAACTACTGCAGTAAATGGAGTCTAAAACTGCGGACCGCATCCCACAATAGATTGGAAAGGCCCATAAGTAACACTAGCCCAGAAGAGGATTTTCTGGGTGGTGCAAGGAAAAACATACAGAGCCAGAGCTGCCACTTAGTACCATGCTCTAGCCGCTAAGTGAACGTTGAAGGGTTCACTGCATGAATGGGTTGAACCGTAAATAAATAAAAACATAACTACATTTACCTTTCTCTTACCTTGGGTCCTGCCATAGGCCCAAGAGCAAAAAACAATTTTGTAAAAGTTTCAGGATCATTGTAATCATCTATAGATTTGGACAGCAACTTTTTAGCAACCAAGCGGAATTCAGCATTGTCAAAACCAAGCTGTTCATACAGTCCAGAAATAAGACTAATATTATGTATATCAAGATGGCAGGTACTTTTAAGGAAAATCTCGTTGCATTTTTCTAGCAATGGACGATATGCCAGTTTAACGTTTTGAAGAAACAGTGCTATTCTCCTGGCATAGTTGAAGTGGACTTCATCCTCTGCCCCCATGAGTTGTTCGGCCTTCTGTATCAGTCGATCTCGAAAACTCTGTGAAATAACGTCAGATATGCTGATCATCAACACCGACAAGA